>JARHVA010003366.1:792500-995000 GCA_037957365.1 Torreya grandis
CAAAAGGGTAAAACAATACCACAATTGAAATTTTGTGACTAAAATAAGAATTAAAACATCCACAAATGTTTAAATAACCTTTCATACACAAATATTGCACATACAAGAAAGGTAAATCTTGAATTTATTCTCATTCTCTAGGTTACAACATGTAGATAAGTTATTCAAAGTACAGAATAATATCTATAGAAACAAAATGATAAATGGGCTACACCCTATTGCCCATATTTATAAAAAAAATATCATAAAAGAGATGTAATTAATAAGGAAGTCCATGCCTAGTAGAAGAACATGCAAAATCTAGAACTCCATACAAAAAGGGGCATGATCTTCAGCTGGTGGCATCTTTGGTGAGGTGAACAAGTTTGTAAAAGACCATGCAAGAGCTGAGAATTCCACTTAATTGATGGAGGTGTGGAGGAGACTTATAAATCTCCATGCAATTCTTTTGTCTTCTTCAATTCAACTACAATGGCTCTTCATGCAATAGGGTGCCAAAGTGAAACTCAAACTTAGAGTTAAAGATAACTTTAGATAACTTAAGTTACTTTTTACAAAACCCTAACTTGTAATTTTCAATTGGGACTTTTACAACTTCCAAGTCATATAATCTTGACAAAACTTGAATTACATTTTACAATATGTGTTTTTACAACTTAAGCAACTCAAACTTGTCAAAATAGAAAGTGTAATTTACAAGTTTGCTTTTTACAACTTTCAACCTATCAAAATGGAACATGGAAATTATACACGGCTCTTTCTCAAATAGAGTTGTCATAATGATAGTTTCAATTTACAAGTTTCAACTTTACAATATTTTTACAATAATGAAAATATAATATACAAGAATGTTTTTTATAGAAATAATTAATCTATATCCAACACTTCTTAAACCTCTTTGTCCTATTTTGCTTGTGTCTTTTCAATATATGCATTAAAAATCTTGAAGATCTCCAAGATTCTGTCTTCATCAGGACCAAAAGAGTAGAGGTGGCTTATCACACATTTTGTTATTGTATCAGAGAGTTCCCTTCTAAAGGTTTTGTATTCTTGAGTCTCTTTTCCCATCTGATCCAATGTGTTATGGTACTTGATGACACGATGGATAGAGATCAAAATGAAAGTTGTATCTCTTACAGATTCTTTTTTGACCACTTATTTTAATTTATTCTAAACTTCCTCTATTGAGAAGACCTAGTTTTGCTAATTTGTTGCTTGACATGACAATTTATTCAACAAATCATCAATGTCATATATCGTATCAATGGGCTTGTCATGTGAAACTTTAGCCTTATGGGCATTATCTATAAGTATCTTTATTTTGAATTGATCTACTCTATATAACTCCTCTTGCTCTGAATCATTTCTCAGTATCTTTTTTTCAAGGAGGATGTCAACATCAATTGAGTCCACAACTATTAATTTTGGATAGAAAAGTTTTAAACTTTCTGTCTCTTCCTCATACTTGCTTATTTAATCTCTCAGGGTGACCGTTCTCTCCCTCATAGTGGTATAATGGTCCATTACTAGTTCTATAACTCTATCCCCATTTGAGATGAAATCTTCTTCCCATTCCTTTATGGCCCTTCCTATGATACCAATTTCTATCACTGCATCAAGTGTTGCTTGATTTGTGATCTGTGGAATAAATTGTACTAGTTGAATAGTGGGCTTGATAAATTTCTTCAATGCAGTCATTAGTTGCTCAGCCTTATTCTTCAGCTCATCCTTAGTGACCTTGTCACTATCCATTTTTTCAAAAAGAGAGTTAATGTTGGATTGAACATCATGGTGAACCTTTGATACTTGGTAATCCCCCACCACTAGATCTTATTTCTATTTGACTGGTGGGGGGACTGCAATCTCTGCATACTTTTCCCCTATTGAATCATATAATATTATTGAAATGGTCCAGGGAGTTGTCTTGGATTTATTATGTGCATCTATGAGACCAAAATCTAATGTATTTAGGGATGCCATCTACTTGAATTTATTCCCCATTGTTTGTGTTAACCAACTAGGACTAGCATCCTATTGTGCTGACATTATCACATAAGAATCTACGATTGAAGATGCTATATTGGTGAGCATAGTGATAATTTTTATATCCTTCACTGATATTACTAATGATTGTTTGGTAGATGTCTTTGCCACCTTTTCCCCATCTATGGGTTAAGGTTACACATTTGTATTAGTGTCTTGATCTATCTCTACCTCTTATGTAGGGGTTGGGGTTAATATGGAAGTGGAAGAGGTGGGGACAATAGAAATGGATGTGTCTACTAGGGGTGTGGGATATGGGAGTGATATCAATGGAGGAATAGACATAGGGAGTTGGAATTGAGGAACTTGTAGAAGTGTGGAGTCCAAATCCTTGAATGAGTCAATCAAATTGGTAAGGACACTCAGGGTTGATAAAATAGTAAAGATGAAAGGAGATGAATATGAAGCAGTAGTTATCCCAAGGGTTAGGATGGCCAATGGGAATGTAGTTAGAATGCCTAAATACATGGCTTTATACTACTGTGTAGTGTTGGTGATTAATGGAATGGAAGGAATTGTAGATGAGACAAAAGGAATCATGGGAGGTGGGAATGAGATTATGGAATAGGGAAGTGGAATGAAAACTTGAGTGTCCAATTGAGGGGAGATCTATTTGTCTAATTGAGAGGATTGAAGTGTGGGCAATGAACTTATTGACATAGGTAAACTAGTGGGAATGGAGGGTGGAGTCACTTGAGGTGAAGGAGGAGTAGAGATAGGAGGAGGAGGTGTTGGAGCTACATGAATGATAGAAATAGGTGGGGGATGTATCACAGTGATGGGATTTGAAACTATGACTAAGATGGGTGTTGAAGTTGTTGTTGATTTAAATTTAGATATATCCTTAGATGAAATCAATATAGGTTGATATGATGATGTTCCTTGACTACTTGATTGTCCCTTCTTGGCCTTTAATTTCTTCTTTCTCTTATGGGAGATCAATGGCCTATCTGGTTACTCTAGGAGTGATCCACTACTTGAACCTTTTGATGATGGTGGTACCCACTTTTCCTTGAGATTTTGTAGTTTTCCACTAATCCTTACTATCTCTTTGGTTAGTTGGACCCCTTTACTTCTGACCCAGCTGATTGTTCTATTTATTATGTTGGTAGTTCTATCCATTAGAGAGAAAGACTTAAGAATAGACCACCTTACTATTGGAAGGGGTAGAGTATAGATTTTATTCTCATGGTAGACCTTATCTACTAGGGACTCATCATCAACCAAGTTCTCAGGGACTAGTGCCATGTTGAAGGACTTAATCTGATCAAGGGTCTTCTAGAGTAGTCTTTTAGTCCTACTTCCTCTTCATCCTCCAAGTCCTCTTAGTATTCTTCATAGTAGGGGACATGGGAATATGTGGAGATTCCCAATGTACTAGTAATGTTGCTATGAACATCATAGAATGGCCTTACCTCCAAGGCTCTCAAGATCATTTATGTTATTTTATCCTCTAAACACTTGGCTTTGGATAAAAAAAGACACGTATGCCTACCTATGTTGATGGGGAAATGAAGTCCTAATTTGTGTTTGCTAGATAATAACTTGTGAGTTTCATATAGTTGCCTCAAAATTTCAATTAATGCCCATTTATCACTCACATACCTCAATAGGGTGTATGGAAAACTATTGAATCCACATACTCTAATGTATGAGTATGTGAGGAATTGGATGAAATAATAACCCTAATTGGTAATATCTAAAGTGGAAGCATCAAATAATCTCTTCTTCTCTAGTTCCTTGTCAAACATAACTATGATTTAGTAGATGAATGCATCATTGAATATCCTAAAGTGATTCCTATTAGCCTCAAGAGTGAAGTAAGGGTAATAATTGAAAACTTGATTTGCCTAGTCAACCACTATGTTGAGTCCTAGGAAAGATCTCCCTTTGGCCAATATATAAACTAGATAAGAAGTCATATAAAATTTCCCTATGTTTTGGACCTCCATCAACTACTTGTGGATGGAGTCACTGATGAGTTGTTCTCAGTGGATATATTGATGGTTCTAGTGGATATATTGATGACCCAATATATTGGTACATCCAATCTTTGAAAATATTCACATCACGGCTATCAGTGATCCTATAAAATAGTATAATTATATCACCTACCTCATCCTTAAAATCAATTCTTGCTAGTGTTTTAGGCAATCTGGTGGCTGTAGCCCTAGGGATCCTTAGCCATTGTTTGTTCATTGCTCTCTGACATCCTATGTTATTATCTTGAGATAATTTCCATGATGACTCAGGAGTTATATATAAGCAACTCTCAAATTTTGGTACCAAGAACACAGAGTCTATGAAATTTGGGTCTAAATTTATAATCCTTTCCCCTTTGTCATTTAACACCTCTCTCTTATTAACATCATAATGATTTGATAATGTAAGTACCAAGTTAGGGATTTTCATAGTCAGGGGGAAAGCTACTACTCGAGGTAGTCCATAGTCATAAATGCTCTAGATCCAGTCATTCTTGAATTCAACATTTATTCTAGTCCAAAAATCACTTAGGTCAATGTGACCTAGGTCTATGTCTGTAATGTCAGTTGTGTTGGATTCCAAACTGAGGGTAATACTAGTTTCTTTAGATTTTAACTTCATCTCTTTCCCAAACATGTATTTTGGAGAAATTTTTGGGGAAAAAACCAACTGCAAAGTTGGCAAGATTTTTAGGTACAAAATGCAGGTGAAAGCTCTAACAAAGATTGGAGTTTTTTAGTGCACTGGAAACATCTGCAATAAAGTGAGGTTATAATTTCATGAGATAATTCCATGGGGATCTGAAGTTACAAATGTAGGTAAAAATATTTGGCAAAGATGGGAGTTACAAAATACACTTACATTTCTTGGTGAAAACTCTAACATAGATTGAGGCTACTCAATGCACTGGAAATGTTTGTGAGACTGTGGTGATGCAAATATAGGTTAAAATCTCATAAGTTTTGGAGTTGTCTTTATCAAGTGGAAAGTCTATGGAGCCTATGAGGGGATCTCAAAAAGGAATATTCATTGGTTATGAATTTAGGTGGAAACCTAAGTTTCTAGAGCTTTGGAAAATGACCTTTGGGGAAAATAAATAGCTAAACAAGCTACTATGACACCATGACTAAAACCTAAAACCCTAATAATGCCTAAATAAAGCAATGAAAAACTTAAAAAATGAAATGAAATCTACAAAGGAGCATAGGCAAATGAAAATCATTGAAACAATCTTGATTTGCAAAAAAAGATGGATTTAAAACATAAAAGGTCCAAAGAATACTATGCATGGGGTCAATGGAATAGTGGTGTGGTGCACTACTTAATTACGTGGCTTGCAGGGTTAATGCATGGTGGCATTGCTTAGCAAGTTTGCAATTTGAGGTGAGAGCTCCAAATTTAACTAATAAACTTAAACAATAATTTTATTTAACCTTAGTTTCTTTTATATAAGACTTCTATAATAAATGCCTTAATGGTGGTGGTTGGTAGAGATCCAAAATCTACAAACACATTTACAACTTTAAAATTTTTCTAATTGTAATTTAACCTCCAGATTCTATGGGCTTGGCTTGTTTGACACTTCAAAAATGGGAAGGCAGAACATGGGGAGAAATTTGAAACTTTACAAGTTACAATATGCATATAGAATTTTGGATTCTATAAGGAAGGTGGTTGATGGGAAGTGGCAATCAAATTTCAATTTACAACTTTTTAACTTCAAATTGCAATTGGAGTTCTAGTTTCTAGTTGGAGTGTTACACGGGAAGCGAAACTTCACTTGTAATTTTCAATTTTTCAAGTTAAAAATTATGAGCAGGGTTTTATTTTCTATGGAATACTTGGTTTGTAGAAAGCGAAAATCTACTTGTAATTTGCAACTTTGTAAGTTGTAAATTACAAGCAGGATTCTAGTTTTTGTCAGTTAGTGTTTAGTGGGAAGTGCAGGTCTAGATGCAATTTGCAAGTTTGTAATTTAAAAATTACACCCAGATCTCTAATTTTTGTCAGCTTATGTATTATGGGAAGTGGAGCTTGGGAAGCAATTTTCAATTTTTCAAGTTGAAAATTACAGTTCAATGTATGGTTTCTACCAACTTAGGGAAATGGGTATTTTGGGTCAATTTAAGGCATTTTCCAAAAAATAAATGGGTCTCCCTTAGGGTACTTTATATTTTGACATTTTTGGGATAAAAATATAAACATTTATGGTGACCTCTGTGGGGTGATTACCTTCCAATCAGTTTATTTCTAGTAGCCTTCTAGTTCATTAGGCATGGAGTAATTTTAAGCTTAACACACTTTAACTAGTGAGTAACAAAACTAGGATTTATCTAAACAAGAACAAAATAGGGAAAAATAGAACAAACTAAGGAAATAAAAACTCCTAATGAGTTTACTTGTGTGAAAACACTTATTTATAAAACAAAACTAACCCTAATATATACAAGAATTTATTTTTTGGAATGAATTCCTACCTCAAAAGTAAGCTTTGAGGTATATCCCATTGATTGGGATAGGCAGCTCTGATCCATTGAGCTTTGATAGCTAGAATGCATTAGATCATTTGCACTGAGTTATAATATATGGACCACTCCATATTGAATCAAAATTGGTGTGCATACTTGGTTTAACTTTGTCTTCATCCTATTTGAGAACCTTGTCTCCTTCATTGAATCTCTTGTTAGATGTTTTTTTGTTGAAAGTCTTCTTTGTTTGAGCCTAATTTATTTCTAGAAATTTCATTGATTGGTTCCTGACTTCTTCTAGTTCCATACATTATGCCCATCTTACTATAATTTCATCATTATAAATCAAATACAATTAATTATTGAGTTATAGATATGGTAATTCAATTGATATCAGGACTCTGGCTTCCCTTCCATATACCAATATGAATGGAGAGTTGCCAATGGCTCTCTTAGGAGTGATCCTATTAGCCCATAATGTTGATTTTAAATTTATGTTCCATGTCCTTTGGTTTTCATCCATTTTAATTTTGATAATTATTATTAGATTCTTGTTGGTAGACTCAGCCAAGCCATTACCCTGTGGGTAATAATTAGAAGTACTAAGGTATACATTGTGATTTATAACCCATTCACTCACTTGAGTGCCTATAAAAGTGATGCAAGGGCATCCTTATGGACCCCAAAATGAATTTAATTTTGGTTATAATTTGTGTTTTATGTGTTTCATAGGTGCTTTATATCCTAATTTTGTCTTAAGTGTGATCTAGGTTAGCAAAAGTTGCATAAAATTTGAATTATGAAGTTTCCCTCCAAAATGCCACTATTTGAAAATTTGAATTTTCTTAGCCTTGTATAAGGATTTACATGAATTTTTTGAAGGTGTAAATGTGTAAGAACATGTATAATGGGTCTTAATTCTATTTAAATTTTATAAACATTTTCATTAGTCTATAGGCATGGTCATATAGTATTCATAGTGGGAAACATGAAAAAATGTAATGTAAGTTCAATGACTTCTATGTGGGAAAACCCTCCAAGATTCAATTATGCATCTTGGTATAAGGTGGTAGAGTTATTTTTTGTATTTATATAGTGTATTAAATTTTAATGAGGGATGATGGAAATGTAAACAATTAATCTTGAAGAATAAAATGACTGTGATAATGAAATTTTGTGTGCTTTTGACATTACATGACTGAGAATGGAGGATATGAAATGTATTTGAGTCCTCCAGTGGTAAGTGGTTTGATAAAGTTGTTTATGTTTGTTTTTATCTTGTTATATTCACTAAATTGATTCAAGGATTGCAAGTGTGAAGTGAAATAGTCACCTTTGTAGTGACAGACATGATTGTTAAACAAAAAATTACCCTTACACAGGTTTATAAAGGGAAACAGGTGAGTATTTGATCTTTCTACATATTATAAATCTATGGATAAATAGGATTTGAATGTTTATAAGAGTATATGACCATATAAAAATTTATATTTTATAAAAAATATGTAATTTCTCAAGTGGTATAGACTGTAACCCTTGAATAAATGCAATCTACTAATTTAGAACCTTGTTTATTGAGTTAATCTTTGTTACTATTATGGTAACATGTATGTGTAATCTAAGAGAGTATATGGAAGGTCTAGAATATTTTAAAAAGTTTTTGAAAACCTAACTTAAGGTTTTAGAGGTTTTAAAATCTGATAGAATAGTAGAAACCCTGCCTGTCCTGTTCCTAGTCTATAAAATATAGTCAAAATTGATTGAGTTTTCTTGTTTGTGATCTACCTGAATGTTATTAGATCATGGTCATTACATGAAAAGGCTGTAAGGAGACTATATATAAAAATTTATTTTAAACTCTTTTTTGTTCAATATAGGTAATTATATATACCATTGGCCTGCTTAGTGTTCACAAACCCTGACAACTAGGGTTTTGTCCATTATGAGAAAAATAACCCTAATAAATTCACAAAAACTTGTGATATTGTGTATTTTGGTAATACCTAACTGATTCAATTAATTTTAGGACCGTATAGTACCTATAGTATGGACTTCTAGTAAGAGGTGTTGGGAAAGGGCTTAAAGAGGCCTAGTTTGGAAGGCTTTAAGAAGGAAAATAGAATTTGAGATTGAGATAGGTCTTGAAATTTGACCCATATGTGTATTTAAATAGGATAAAGGTGAAAAAAAATATTTTCAAGTCATAATAATTTGTAATTTTTTGTACTAACCCATTTTCAGGTAGAAAAAGGTTATAAGGTTAGTTTGGAAAGCAGAGTTGCATAAGTGGCAAGAAGGTGTTTGAGAGAGTTTAAAAGTGGGTATAGGGAGTTATTATAGTCTCTCATAATCAAGATAAATATATTTAAATATTTTAATAGTCTTGAGAAATATACTTTTGCATAGTGGATGAATTCTTAAGCCTAAGCCAAGTGAAGTGTTCCATTGCTCAAGAACAAGAAAGGGAAAGCTTGTGCAAGCTTTGCATCATTTGGTATTAGTTCGTAAGGATGGTCAGAGGATAAGGTAAGAATGAAAAAATGGTATCAAGACAAAGGCAACCTACATCAGCTCAAAGAATGCAATAGAATGTCAAAATTTTGGTCATTAAAATGAGGAACATGCAATCTAGAATGGCAGCCACAAAGACAACTCAAAGAAGAAAGGTCATAGCTAAAGATGACAATGATAGAGAAGAGGAAACTCATATAGTATAAAATGAGGAAGAAATAGAAGATATATTAGAAGAAATATTGATCAAAGCCATGTTGAAGATGGGCTCTAAACCAAAACTAGATGTGACAATGTATGAAGGCAATCTAAATGTGGATGAGTTGGTGGATTAGATAACAACCATAGATAAGTATTTCAAGTATTAGGATGTGGATGACACTTATAAATTTAAATTTTCAGTCACAAGATTAAGAGGACATGCTTATTTGTGGTGGGATGGAATCCAGGAAGAGAAGGAGAAGAGGTAAGACAAAAATTCAATCATGGGATAGGATGGTGATGAAAATGAAGGCAAAGTTCATGCCCAAGGATTACCATACACATTTTTTTAGGAGGTTTCATAATATTAGACAAAAGGAACATTCAGTGAAGGAATACATAGAAGAGTTTCATATGTTGACAATCAGAACAGGACACTTGGAAGAAGATAATGAGAAGGTAGCAAGGTACCTGAATGGTCTCAAGTTTTCAATATAGAATGAGATTAGTCTATTGAATTTGAAAATAGTTGAGGAAACATAACAAATAGCCTTGAAAGCTGAGGAGAAGTTGGAAAAAAGCATACACAACAAGCAAGAGGAAGAAGAAAACAAGTGAGATGAAGAGGAGAGTATGAGAGCAAGAATGCATATGAGGAAGGTGAAAGTAGTGGACAAAGACATGAAACACAACCAAGAGGTGGTTATAGAGGTAGGAGGCCATATTATAGAGGTGGAGATGATAGAGGAAGAGGGACTAATGGTTTCACAAGAAAATTCTTTAAATGCAACAAGTATACACATCATAAGTATTGAGAGTGTCTAGAGGAGAAACAAAAAATAAGTTATAGGAATGAAAGCATAAATCAAATGGTGTAGCCTACAGAGGAAGAGAGTGTTGGATCAGATTCACATATAGTGGCACCTAAAGAAGTAGAGTCATTCTTGATGAGGAGGATATCATTGAATTCACTAAAGGAGAAAGAACCTACCCAATGAAGAACATTCTTTAGAACAACATGTAAGTACCATGGTAAATGTTGTAAGATGATAATATATCAAGAAGTAAAGAAAACTTGGTTTCAAATGAGATGGTAAGTAAACTTGGTCTCAAAATATTACCTCATTCCACACCTTACAAAGTTTTTTGGCTTTAGAAAGGCTATAGTGTGCTTGTTAATGAAAAATTCTTAGTAGATTTTCAGATTGAAACCTATAGGGATTAGGTCATGTGTGATATAATCCCGATAGATATATGTCATGTCTTACTAGGAAGGCCTTGGTAGTTTGATAGGTCAACTAGTCATGATGGGGTGAAGAACACCTATTCTTTAGATCACAAAGGAGTCAAGTATACATTATTGCCTTTGAAGAATGATGACAAAGTTGTTGGTGTCTATTATGAGGTATTGGTTATAGGTTATATGGAGTTGGTACAACAGCATGATGAAGAAGTGAAGATGGATGAACAACCTAAGGAGATTGAGGCAGCCCAAGTTTAGGAATGTGAACCTATGCCAAGTAAAAAAATTTCAACTAAGTTTGTAAATAAGTTGTTTGAAAGTTTGTCTCAACATTTGGTGAAGATTTCTAGTTGTGATTTCATTGAGGGAGTAATAATCAAGCTCCAATGCATGAGAGAAAGTCTTGAGAAGGAAAGAGATGAGTAGTGTACAATAGGTCCAAGAAGGAAAACCAAGTGAAGGTAATATCATGAGAAGGATAAATAAATATCATGAGAATGTGAAAGAGAACATGTAGTCTTTTTGTATACAGGAGGTAGAGGGCAACTATGAAGGTGATATTTAGTAGCAAACCAAGCACTTATGCAAGCAGATGTCACACAAGGACTCAAAAGTTGATATGCATGAGGTGAAGTGTACCAAGCAAGAAGAATGGGTGAAGGATGAAGAAGATACACTTTTATTATTAGTTTATTTTGGAAGGAAGGTTGTGACAGATCAAATTAAAAGAATGGAAGCATGGTTTGCACATCCAAAGCAAGCAACATAAGACAACAATAGTGTTTTCCTTAACAAATTTATTGCATGTGTAGGTACACCAATGAAGAATAAGAACCAAAGGAGGACTAATTGTGGGGCCTAGGAACATGTTCAACTCTATGAGAGGCAAGTAGCAATAATAACCTTCAATCAGGAGCTACAAATCAACTAAAGAGGAGCATACACCAAGTTGATTCCTATGAAAAAATTTCTTCACCTTGGTAGTATGATGAAGGGGCATCCTTATAGACCCCAAAATGAATTCAATTTTGGTTTGAAGTTATCTTTTAGGTGTTTCATAGGTGATTTAGGTCATAATTTTGTCTTAGGTGTGATCTAGGTTAGCAAAAGTTGCATAAAATTTGAATTATGAAGTTTCCCTCCAAAATGCTACTATTTGAAAATTTGAATTTTCTTAGCCTTGTAGAGGGATTTCCATACATGTTTTGAAGGTGGAAATATGTTAGGCTATGTAAAGGTTATAAAAATGTCTAAGGGGTCTTGAGGATATATAAAGGTTATAAACATGTTTTTTCATGTATAGGCTTGGTCATATAGTATTCATAGTGGGAAACATGAAAAATGTAATGTAAGTTCAATGACTTCTACGTGGGAAAAGCCTCCAAGATTCAATTATGCATCTTGGTAGAAAGTGGTGATGTTAGTTTTGGTATTGATATAGTGTATTCCAGTCAAATGAGGGATGATGGACATGTAAACAATGAATCTTGATGAATAAGATGACTGTGATAATGAAATTTTGTGTGCTTTTGACATTGCATGACTGAGAATAGAGGATATGAAATGTATTTGAGTCCTCCAATGGTAAGTGGTTTGTTAAAATGGTTTATGTTGGTTTTGATCTTGTTATATTCACTAAATTTATTCAATTAATGCAAGTGTGATGTGAAATAGTCACCTTTGTAGTGATATACAGGACTGTTAAACAAGAAATTACCCTTACACAGGTCTATAAAGGGAAACATGTGAGTATTTGATCTTTCTCCATATTAAAAATATATGGAGAACTAGGAATTTAATGTGTTTAAGAGTATATAACCCTATAAAATTTTATATTTGATTAAAAAATTATGATTTTTCAGGTGGTATAGACTACAACCCTTGAATGAATGCAATCTGCTAATTTGGAACCCTATTTATTGAGTTAATCTTTGTCACTAGTATGGTAACATGTATGTGGAAGCTAAGAGAGTATATGAAAGGTATAGAATATTTTAAAAAGGTGTTGAAAAACTAACTTAAGGTTTTAAATGTTTTGAAAGTTGATATAATAGTAGAAACCCTACCTATCATATTCCCAGTCTATAGAATACAGTCAAAACTGACTAAGTTTTCTTGTTTGTGATTGACCTGAGTGTTATTAGATCATGGTCATTGAATGAAAATGTTGTAAGAGGACTAAAAAAACTTTTAAAACCTTTGGATTTATTTTAAACTCTTTATTTTTCAAGATAGGTAATAATATATGCCCTAGACCTGCTAAGTGTTCACAAATCCTGACAATTAGGGTTTTATCCATTGTGAGAAAACTAGCCCTAAAAAATTTCCAAAAACTTGTGATTTTGTGTATTTTGGTAAGCCCTAATTGATTCAATCACTTTTAGTATTGTACAATACCTATACTATGGACTTATAGTAAGAGGTGTTGGGAAAGGGCTTAAAGAGGCCTAGTTTTGAAGGCTTTAAAAGGGAAAATGGACTTAGAGATTGAGACAGGTCTTGAAATTTAACCCATAGGTGTATTTAAATAGGGTAAAGGTGAAAAGAACATTTTAAAGTCATAATACTTTGAAATTTTTTGTACTAACCCATTTTCAAGTAGAAAAAGGCTATACAAAAGGCTAGTTTGGAAAGTAGAATTGCATAAGTGGCAAGTAGGTGTTTGAGAGAGTTTCAAAGTGGGTATAGGGATTTATTAGAGTCTCACCTAAGAAAGATAAAGATATTTAAATCTTGTAACATTCCTAATAATTTTAATTTTGCATGGTGGATGAATTCTCAAGCCTAAGCCTAGTGAAGTATTCCATTGGTCAAGAACAAGAAAGGGAAAACTTATGCAAGCCCTGCATCAAAAAGCTTTGGCATTATTTGAGATAGACTATGCCATCCATGATTTCTAGGATAGATGTCTTTGTGGCATCTTTTAGTGCAACTACTTCAGTCCATCTTTTGAAATAGTCCATTGATGTAAGGACCCATTTGTGGCCTGTACTCGACGATGGATTGATCATATAAATGAAATCCAATCCCCATTGAGAAAATGGTTAGTTTGCTTGAATTGGTCTGAGAGGGAAAGCTGATAATATTTATTTCCCTATAAATTAAGCACACTTATCATAGTTTGTTACCCATTGGTTGGCATCTTTGAATATTTCAATCCAATAATAGTCCCCTCCAATTATTTTGATGGCTATGGTTCTTGCAAAGAAATGTCCACCTGACAGGCCATCATGAAACTCTTTGAGCACCTTGGGGACTTGATTATGCTTGATACATCTTATCATGACTCCATAAGATCTTTTCTAAAAAATATTCCATCAATAAGAACATAGCAAATGGATTGGATTCTAAAATACTTTTTTTGGACTACTGAAAGTCATATGGGTAGTCACCAGTCTGTAGGAAGATTGTCATGTCATGGATATAGCTATTGAAAAGGGATAGATTGGCTAGCTGAGATGCCCTTTGAGTATATACTACTTCATTTACTATTTTAGTAGTCTTGATTTCAAAATCCATCTGCTCACATAAACCCTTTCCTCTTATGAGCTTTGTAATTTTGATGTCCATGTCATATTTCATGATTTTTGTGATCCATCCTGCTATTTTTTTCATTTATTTCTTAGTTCAATAGGAATTATTTGACACTTTGGTGACTAACGATCAGGTGAATTTTATTATTGGAGAACATATGCCGAAAGTTTTTGAGAGATGTAATTACATCATGTAATTACTTCTCCATTAAACTGTAATTTTCTTCATAATCCTTCAAGGATTGACTGAAAAAAGATATTGTTTGTTCCAATTGTTCTTTATTCTACTAGATTATAATATATGAGATGTTTCCTTCCCCTCAAAAATCGTAGATAATGAAATATTTATCATGGTTGGGGTTGACTAGGGCAAGATCCTGAGAAATAGCTTGCTTGATAGCTTCAAAGTTATCTTTTCCTTCCTATGTCTAGCTGAAAATGATACCCTTCTTAAGCATTGCAATAAGGGGCTTGGTCATAGAGGCAAAATTTAGAATGAATATTCTTATGAATTTGAT
This sequence comes from Torreya grandis, assembly GCA_037957365.1. Taxonomy (NCBI): domain Eukaryota; kingdom Viridiplantae; phylum Streptophyta; class Pinopsida; order Cupressales; family Taxaceae; genus Torreya; species Torreya grandis. The sequence continues at coordinate 807,001 of JARHVA010003366.1, forward strand.
TATTTTGAGGAAATTTTGTAATCCATTCTTATGGCTTGGAAGTGCTAATGTAGATATATCACTTATTCTCTCAAGGTATATTGCAAGAACCTCTTTTAAAACAATGTGTCTTAGTAGTTTCCCTTCATGAACTATGAAAATTCATGTTTATGGATTGAGGGAAACTCCAAAATCTCTACACCTTTTGAATATTTTCCTAAGGTGATCTAGGTGTGCATCAAAATGTTCTGAGTAAACAATGATGTCATCTAGGTATACCAGGATCATCTCATTTATCAAACCTTTGAAAGCCATTTCTATGGCTCTCTAGAATGTTGCACCAATATTATTCAGACCAAATGGCATCTTTTTATATGCATACATACACCATTTTATAGTGAAATTAGTCTTGAACTGGTCTGATTCTTGCACAAGGATTTGGTTATATCCAGAATAACTATTTAGAAGGGAAAACCTTTCAAATCCTGATACAATTTATAGAATTTACTCCATAGGTGGAAGGGGATAATGATCCTTTAGAGATGCTTTGTTTAGATCCATAGAATCTACCCAAAGCCTGATTTTACCATTATATTTATTTACAAGGACCAAATTAGCAACCCAAGATGAGTGTTTAATAGGGAAGATGATGTTAGCCTCTATCAATTTGGATAACTCACTTTTCATTAGGGGTTTTATTTTTGAATAAATTGGTCTCTACTTTTGTCTAACAGGCTTGGTATTTGGGTCAATATCTATTTTATATTGGGCTAAGCTAGGGTCAAACCCTCTTAAATCATCTTAACTCAAAGTGAATTTATCATCAAACTCTTGACACAAATCAATAAAATCTTATTTTTTAGAATCATTACATACTTTTACTATCTTCAATGATTTCCCTTTTGAGATGACTACTGGATTGTAGTCTTCTTTATTGACAGTGATTTTATTCTTTTCACCTTTCAACTAATCATCTAAATTGAATATATTTTCTAAAGTGATGAGGCCCATGGGTAATTTATTCATCTTCAATTGAATGATTTGATCTCCATATTGGTCTTGTAGTTTGGACTGGCTTCTATCTGAGAACTCAACTTCTCTTAGAAAGTTGATAATTTGTTGATCACTATTGAAAACTTACCAGTTTGTTATGTTATTAGGAACAGGTGGCCTTACTATTAACTTTATATGTTCGCTATTTTTCTTCTTTACTTCTACAGTAGGTTATATTGGGATCCTACTAAGGCCATATGATCAACATATTTTTTCTGTGCTCTTGGTACCACTTGAATGTTTAAAGTGATAAAGTCTTCTAATAAGTCTCAAACCTAATGTTTGTAAGATATCAACAAATTATTATTAGTTATGATTCTATATCTCTCTTGGTGAGAAATCAACTCACTATTTCCAAATATTTGTAGGAATTTTATCCCTCTCTCCTTGCCCAATTCTAAACCTCAAATCAAAGCTTCATATTTAGCTACATTATTTGTGTAGCAAAACTAAAGTCTGAAAGAATATAAATAACTTTATTTTTGTGGAGAGGTCTAGATAATACCTACACCTACACCATTCCTACTTCTCGAACCATCAAATAATAGTTGGCACATTTATTGAATATCTTCAACTGGTTTTACTATATTTGTGATGATTGCATCATTTTCATGAATGTAATATGTACCCAACCTAGTTTCCTATACACAATCATAAGGATAAAATTAGAGAGCTGATCCCCATTTGTCTAGATGGGTGTCTGGAATCTCTTCTAGGGGAGTTAAAACTTCATGATTAGTCTCCTCTTCTTGGTCTTATAATATATAGTTCATATCCATAGGGATAAGAGTATATGGATCAATATGGTATTTAGTGATTGTCTCAGCTCTTATTGTTACTCTTGTTCCATATCTCATTCTAAGAAACATGTGAGACCAATACACAGATAGATATCCTCCCATTTTTTCATTGAAGTCTTATGAAATACCAATGGCAACATAAAGGGGGAGATCAATGACTAAGATATATTGGGAAATTGGCAAGCTTGGGCATGCATGGATACTGAGATTTATCCCTTTTATTGTACCTACTATTTAAATAATAGTCCCATATAATTGTACTACACATATTGAGACAGGTGTATACTTAATACCAAGAGCACAATCTATTTTATTGGGCATGACATAACTACCAGCCCTTGAATCTGTCATGCAATTATGAACGAGATGCTTCCTCTTATAAGTTAAATCTAGAAAATGGGAGGCTTACCATTTTTGATCGCTTTAGTATCAGTTTATGGTTGAAAAAAATAATTACAACATTAGGTCCCTTGGCTGGAACCTTGTCCATTATATATATTTTTTTCATATCTTCTTATAACACATCTCTTTGCACTGGAATGGATAGTGCTTCTAACATAGTGACATTCAAATTAATCTTCTTCATTTGTTCAATAATACCGAAAGGAATGTTACTAACCTTCGTTGGTGCCTTTGGAGGAAATATGTCTATTAGATATTTTTCAGTGATGTCATGGTGATTTTATGGAGGTGTTCTAGTGAGTGGATGAAGTGCTTTGATAGCCTAAGTAATAATGACAAAGTATTCAACATGCTTATCCTAGTGTGTTTGAAGTTGGCTTGGTTGATCTTCAGTTTTAACATGATTAGAGATGTTCAAGGATGAGTATGGCGATTTGATAATCTACAAGGGCTTGTATAAATGGTCAAGGATTATTTGAGAGCTTGTGTGCATGAGTGGAATTCACCTGATTGTCCATAGTTTTCATCTAGATAGTTTGGGTCTAGTGGCATAAAATCTGAGTAGGTAGTTTGCTAATGTCACCATTACCATGTGTGGATGAGTCAGGGGGAGTTGGTCATATGGTTGTGATCACATTATTTCCTAGTTACTATATACTAAATCTTAGGTCATGCACCTAAATTTTGTCAAATATATGCAAGTGTAAAGTTGGGCTCCCAGGCAGTTTGACATTATTTTCCCATACTTAGCCAAATTTGCATGAGGCAAGAAATAACCAAGTAAGTAGTTTGGTGATGGCATATCTCACAGTGTGGACATTAAAAAACAAGATGATCATATGGGTTTGTTTAATTTTATCCTTCATTTATTTTCACTAATTTTTGGGTTAAGCACTGAAGCGCAACAAAAGATATGCATGTTCAAAGTTGGCCTTTTAGATAAGTTTTTGACATAGTTGGCTCTATGGTAATATCTCATATATGTGATGGTTCTAGGAGTAATTTGTCACATGTTTAGATTCTAATATGTAAGGAGATCATATGGTCTAAATTTGAGGTCATGCGAGTGAGTGAGGTAAAAATTATTAAGGTTCAAAGTTGGCTTCTTTGATAGATTGCAATGACCCCCATACTTAGTCTATTTTGCATGAGTTAAAGATCAGGACCAAATTAATATCTAACGACTCATGGGTGATCATGGATTTTTAATCTAATGGTGTATGTTGATTGAGATTGTAAGAAGTGCATGATGTTTAACAATTAAAGTGCATAGAAAGCACATGAGGGTGCCAAGTGTCATGATCATGGGGGTTCTGAGCAAGATCAAATAGTGAGTACTATAAGATAAATACTAGACTGATCCATATAAATCAATGGTGCATGTTGATTAAATATTTTAATATTGCATGAGATGAGGTCAATTATTCAAGGTTTAACTGTGATCATTTGAATTTAGTAAAGGAAAACACCAGTGTGTGGTTTTTATGCCATATCCTTTGATCTATGTAGAATTTGCTCATGGTGTAAAATATGAAGTTGTATAAGATTAAAAGGTGCATTTGGAAATATGAATTTTAAGGTATAATTATATGTATAGAAAAATATATTAAGCTCCAAATTTGACTGTGTTTGACTGTATTTTTTAAAGTAATCTGAGAAGGGTAATTAAACTGGTTCTAATATTATTTCAATGTTTAAATGGTGAATTAGCTATTTAGGAGTGTTTTAGAGTCCATAAGGATGCTATGTGTGCATTATGAAGGATTTTACAATCATATAAAATATGAACAAAGGCTTAAAAGGTAACCACGTGTTTTCTCATAATGATTGTGTGTATAAAGAGTTGTTTGAGAAAATTGTGCTTAAGCAAGAGGGTACTGTGATGGTTGTTGGTATTTAAGGAGGAAATATAGATCATGTTGAATGGGTCTATGCATATGTAAACTATTCCTTTTTTTTAGTTTTCTCAAAAAAGTGTCAAAGAGCTGAATGGGTCTCCATAGGACCTAAAAGGTGACTTAGGCCTATTTAGAAATAGATTGTGCTTAAGTGTGACCCTTGTAAGATGACTTAAGGGTGAAGGAATGTGTTGTGGACAACAAGGAAAGATTATGGACTTGATAATTTATGAATTCTTTATATATAGTGAAACCAAATGTGTTGGTTTCTAGGGTTTTAGAGATAAAAGTTTTGGTGAGTGAAGGGCAAGGTATATGTGAGAATTATGGAGTGAAGGAGAGGTAGAGTGCCCACTTGATGAGTTAATGAGTAGAGAATATTGGGGACTATGTGTATGAACTTTAGGTCATATTTTTGATGTAAAAATAGTAAACTTATAGTTTGAGGGTATGTAAAGAGGTCTGAGTGTGCATATGAGGACAATTTGAGTAAAGAAGAGAGAGTTTGTGGCATGCCTATGTGAGAGGCCTATATGAGATAGAGAGAGAGTTTCTATAGGGGTTATATAATTAGAGATCCATCATCAAGTGTTGAAGACATTAGTTCTAAGGTGGAGGTGTTCACTTGAAAGGAGGGTCTAAAGGACTTGATCTTCCTTAGGGGTAGTTGCTCCTTGTGAAATAGGTGTTTCACTAAAGACCTTTGGTCAAGAGGATATGATCAAGGCTTGCTAGTCTAAAGAAGTTGATCAGTCTGTTATTTGTAAATTATTATAGGATAGTAGTCCATGTGTTGCAAGCTTGAGAGTGGGTTTTATTCCCCATGAGGGTTTCCCATAACAATTGTGTTATGTGTTTGATCTTGTGTATGCATTGAATGAATGATCTCTATTGATTATGTTTCTTGATCAAGTTGATATAGGCTGATAATTTAATAGTTTAAAAGGACTACAATTGAAATTGAAACATCTAGGATCACTAATTCACCCCCCTCAGTGATTTTACCTTTAATAATTGGTATCAGAGTGGGTCCTTTGGTAAAGGCTTGACAACTTAAAGGTGATCCAAGGTACAATATGGGTAGTCATCAAGGAGGTTTATCTACTAAGTAAGCACTGATGTTTAATGGATCTAATTATGCATTTTAGAGTGCCAGGATGAGGACATACATTATGTCCCTAGGGTTTGATTTATGGAAATATGTTGTGAATGGTTATGTTTCTCCTACTATTCCTCCATCTAGTGCTATAGACAAGTTGTTTGAGATCAATTCCAAGGCAATGAATGCTATTACTTGTGGTATTTTAGAGACTAAATACACCAAGGTAATCTATTGTAAATATGCTAAAGAGATATGGGACAAAATTTAAATAATTTATGAAGGAGATTTAAAGGTCAAGCTTTCTAAGTTGTAGACTCACATAAGGTAATTTGAAAGTCTCAATATGAATGAAGAAGATTCTATGGCATATTTTCTACAAAGAATTGATGAGATTGTGAACATCATTAGAGGTATTAGTGAGAACCTTGATGAAGCTACTATAGTTCAAAAGGTATTAAGGTCTCCATTCCTCAAGTTTGATCCTAAAGTATGTGTTGTAAAAGAACGTCATGATCTTACTCAATTGAAGTTGGATGAAATGCATGGCATCCTTACTACCTATGAGATGAGGAAGAATGATGATATATCACCAAAGAAGGAAGCAACTTTCAAGACTGAAATGAAGCCAAAGAATAAATTCCAAAGTAATAAATCCAAAGAGTATGACATTTTTGATATAGATGAGGATGAACTAATTACTTTGATTTCAAGGAAATTATGAACAGGTTCAGGCACATATAAAGGTAAACTACCCCTCAAATGCTTCAATTATGGTGAGATAGGACATTTTGCTAATAAATTCACTCATAAGTATAAGAAGGATGATGATGAAGAGAATAATCAAGATTATGATGATGGGAAGAGATCATTTAGGTCTAATAAAAGCAAAAATGGATTCAGAAGGTTTGACAACAAGAAGTACTTTAAGGACAAGAAGAGTCTCTACATCAAAAAGAAGATTGAAGCTCATTAGATGAGAGTGAAGTCAATGACTCAGATTATGATCATGAAGATGATGGTCCTATTGAAGATAAATATCTATTCATAGATGAGGATGGTAGTTTCTCACATAAAAAGGAGTCTACTTGGTGTGATTCAGATGATGATGAAGATGAGGTGGACTATGAGATTGCATTGACAAATGCTCATGAAGAACTGAAGATTGAGAAGAAGATCAATAAGAAGATGAAATATAAACTCTAGGACTTTGAGGAAAAATTTAGTGTGTTTAAGGTAAGAATGGATGAAGATTCCAATAAGAATGAATATATGGTCAACCATCTTAGTTGTTAACTAGAAATCCTATCTACAAGCCTAAAAGCTAAAGAAGATGAATGTGAAAGGTATATAGTTGAAAATGAGTCATTAAAATCTAAGTTAAAGAAGATATCTAATAATGTAATATCATTTATGAGATTTGAAAAGAGCTCAAGTGATCTAGACAACATTCTACATGATCAAAAGCATGCAAGTGATAAGACTTGTCTTGGATACAAAGAAGAACCAGAGATTGCAAATCAAAACAAGATGAAGACTAATGTGAACAAGGACAATCAGTATTTAAGACAAATCATTAGACAAGGAATGATGGTGAAAATAGATTGAAGACAAATTAGATTAGACAGCCAAATGCCATGAGGTATGCAAATTTCAATGGTTACTGCTATACTTGTAATCAGTTTGGGCATAGAGCTAGAGAAATAGAAGACTTGTTAAGAATGAGTTTGCATGGGACTATAATGGGGGTCATTAGTCAAATGGTGTCAAAAATACAAGTGATTAAACTATCTTAATGAAGGACACTTTACTAAGCATTGTCCAAATAAGAAAAGACAAGGTAAGTCTTCTTTAAAAAGAGTAGTTTGTTTCAGTTATCATGATATTAGACACATTGATAGTTTTTTTCAAAACAAGGTAAGGTAGGATGAGTTTCCATCAAGGAATATGGTTTGCTTCAACTATAAAAATAGAGGTCACATTGCTAGATTTAATAAGTAGAGGCCTACAAGTCATAATGGGTTCAATCAGGCTCCTAGAGTGCAAAGAAGGCAAGTCAACTCATGGAAGCCAAAGGTGGTAAGTATGAGTCAAGATGAGACTACAAGTCCAAGTAATTTATTTGCTATGGTGAAAAATACCATAGAAGGTGAAGAGTGCCAATGACTCTCATTATCTGCTTATGTTGAGAATGAAGAGACCAAGCTCAAGGAAAAGACTGAGGTACTAATTAAGGCTATTTCTGAGATGTGTATGGATCCAAGTGTATTACTAAGAAAGTATTATTCAAATTACATAAATTATCTATACTTGGTGATGAGGTTTCAAGATGCAAGGTTGATTCTTCAAATGAAAAGGTATGTCAAGATTTCATAGTTTCTCCATGTGTTGTCAATTCTATCTTAGAAGAGGAGAGTGATATAGAAAAGGAACCAGTAATCATAGTTTAGACTAAAAAGAAGAAGAATAAGAGAAAGAAGTCTTATAGCTATAAGAAGATTTTGGTGGTTACTAAGGAGATGTGGTCCACTCTTAAATTCACTTTGTTTTATATCATTGTGGTGAAAATGATGTCTCTATCTATGCTTCTTAAGAGACTCCTTTCAGTGGAGAAACAAGTGTTGTTGTGTTCTTCAGATGGTCCTAGAAGGCTAGAGATAAGTGTTTTTAATTGGAGCAGGTATGTCCAGATGGAAGACATGTTGTGGTGATGAAAAAATGATATTTTATCTATATATGGTCAATCTACAGGGTTAGAATGGGTGTTTTTAGGTGACCTAATGAGATTGATGCAATTTCAAAAAGGAGTTTGATTCTCAGAAAGGTCTGTGCACTTCTTTGAGATGTGTTCTAAGAAGTATGTTGCAGAAGATGAGCTAGGTAATGAAAATTGGTGTTCTTAAGGGGGAATATGAGATTGATTTAGATATAAAATTTTAGGTTTTGATGGTATGTCTACTGAAAGATGTGGGCTCTGCAAGTTCTAGGTAGGGCTACAAAGAGTCTAGATAGGCCTAGTATGAAGATTTGATGTTTTTTCTCAGTGTTTCCAAAATGGAAAGGTATGAACATTTAAAGGTGAGTTATTAGGATTGTTATAGAGAATTTTTCCTATTTGGTGTGTGGCATGAAGTTATATTGGTGGTCCATGAGGTGGTTTGAGATAGAAGGCTAACAAGTCTGTATGGTGGTCCTTCATGGTGTATGGAGATATAAAGATGCTCAAAAGGTGAAATGACTCAAAAATATAAGGGGGTGTTACTCTCAAATTATTCTTGGTGATTTCCATTAGATTTTAGTTTTTTGTGTGTGTTCCTTCTTCATTGGTTGTTGTGCTTGGTTGAAGAAGAGTGTTGGCATGGAGCAAGAGGAAGTTATCAAGGGAAGAAGAGGTAGGCTCAAGGTAAGGGGGAGTTTGTATCACCTTTATAAGATGATCCTTTACTATTTATGGTATTTTTATGTCCTTAGAATCATTTGGTGTCCACTTTATCATTGTGTCAAAGGGGTAGAAAGTTCCTATTGTGAGAGTGCTTGAAGAGAGAAGGTGCGCTGAATGATGTTTGTTGACATCAATGATAAAGGGGAGATTGTTAGAGATTTTTTAGTGATGTCATGGAGGTGTAATATTGAGTGGATGAAGTGATTTTATAGCCTAAGTAACAATGACAAAGTGTACAATGTGCTTATCCTAGTGTGCTTGAAGTTGGCTTGGTTGATCTTCAATTTTGGCATGATTAGAGATGTTCAGGGATAATCATGGTGATTTGATAATGTAAAATAGGTCCTATCAATGGTCAAGAATGATTGGAGAGATTGTGTGCATGATTTTAATTCATTTTATAGTCCATAGTTTTCATATAGATAGTTTGGGTCTAGTGGCAAAAAATTTGAGTAGGCAGTTTGTTGACATTACCATTGCCACATATGGATGAGTCAAGGGGAGTTGGTCATATAGTTGTGATATAATTAGTCCCTAGTTTATATTTGATAAATATCAGGTCATTCATCTAAATTCAATCAAATATATATAAGTGCAAAGTTGGGTTCCTAGGTAGTTTGACATTATTTTCCCATACTTAGCCAAATTTGCATGAGGCAAGAAATAGTCAAGTAAACAGTTAAGTGATGGAATATCTCACACATATGGATGTTTAAAAATAATATTATCATATGGTTTTGTTTAGTTTTATGCCTATTTAATTTTCACTAATTTTTAGGTTAAACACTAAAGCGTGATAAAAGATATGCATGTTCAAAATTGGCCTTCTAGACAAGTTTTTGACATAGTTGGCTCTGTGGTACAAAAATATAAGTGAGAATTTTAATGTCCTTATATCTCACATGTGTTAGGATTATAGGATTATTTTGTCACATGGTTGTATTATCCTATTTAAGGATATAATATGGTCCAAATTTTAGATCATGCGAGTGAGCAAGGTAAAAGTTATTGAGGTTCAAAGTTAGCTTCTCAGACACATTGCAGTGGTCCCCATAGTCTATTTTGCATGAGTTAAAGATCAAGACCAAATGAAGATCCAATAGATCATAGGAAATCATACATTTTTGATCTAACAGTGTGTGTTGAGTGAGATGGTAATAAGTGCATGATGTTTAATAGTTAAAGTGCTCAAAAGGCACGCGAGGGTGCTAAGTGTCATGATCATGGAGGTTTTGAGTAAGATCGAATAGTAAGTGCTATAAGATAAAGACCTGAATAATCTAAATAAATAGATGGGTTTTTTTGAGTCAATATTTCAAGATTTCATGAGATGAGGTCAACTATTCGAGGTTTAACTATGATTGGTTGAATTTGAATATTTGAATTTTTGAATTTTGCAAAGGAAAGGATCAGTGTTTGGTTTTTGTGCCATATCTTTCACTATAGGAAAAATTTGCTCATGGTGTAAAAAAAAAGTTGTAGAGGATTCAAAGGCACATTTTGAAATATTAATTTTAATGTCTAATTATATGTATAGACAAATATATTGAGCTCCAAATTTGACTATGTGTTTGACTATGTTTTACAAAGTAACCTGAGAAGGGTAATTGAGCTTGTTATGATATTGTTTCAATGTTTAAATGATGAATTAGATATTTAAGAGTGTTTTAGACTCCATAAGGATGATATGTGTATATTATGAAGGATTGAACAATCATATGCAATATGAATAAAGGCTTTTAAGGTGACTATGTGCTCGCTCATAATGACTATGAGTACAAAGAGTTGTTTGAGAAAATTGTGCTTAAGCAAGAGGGTACTATGATGGTTATTAGAACTTAAAGAGGACCTATAAATCATGTTGAATGGGTCAATGCATTTTTAAAGTGTTCCTATGATTTAGTTTGCTCAGAGAAGTGTCAAAGAGCTGAATGGGTCTCCATAGGACCTAAAAGTTGACTTAGGCCTATTTGAAAATAGATTGTGCTTAAGTGTGACCCATGTAAGATGCCTTAAGGGTGAAGGCTTGTGTTGTGGCCAATAAGAAAATATTTTGGACTTGATAATTCATGAATTATATATATATATATATATATATATATATATATATATATATAGTGAAACCAAATGTGTTGGTTTCTACGGTTTTAGAGAGAAAATTTTTGGTGAGTGAAGGGCAAGGTATATGTGAGAATTATCGAGAGAAGGAGAGGCAGAGTGCCTAGTTGATGAGTTAATTAGTAGAGAAGATTAGGGACTATGTGTATGACCCGTAGGTCATATTTTTGATGTCCAAATAATGATCTTGCAATTTAATGATATGTGAAGAGGTCTGAGTGTGCATATGAGGATAGTTTGAGTAAAGAAGGAGAGAGTTTGTGTGATACCTATGTGAGAGGCATGTATGACATAGAGAGAGAGTTTGTGTAGGGTTTATATAATCAAATATCCATAATCAAGTGTTAAAGACATCAGTTCTAAGGTGGATGTGTTCACTTCAAAGGAGGATCTAAAGGAATTGATCTTCCTTATGTGCAGTTGCTCTTTGTGAAACATGTATTTCACTAATGGACTTTGGTTAGGAGGATTTGATCAAGGCTTGCTAGTTTAAAGGAGTTGATCAGTCTCTTATTTTTAATTTATTATAAGACATTAGTCCATGTGTCATAGGCTTGAGAGTGGGTTTTATTCTCTATGAGGGTCTCCCATAGGAACTATGTGTTATGTGTTTGATCTTGTGTATGCATTGAATGAATGAGCTCTATTACTTATGCTGCTTGATCAAGTTGATATATGTTGATTGTTTAATAGTTTAAAAGGATTAAAATTGAAATTAAAATATCTAGGCTCACTAATTCACCCCCTCTCTTAGTGATTTTACCTCTAACAATGTCTTCTTTTACAAGATTTGGAGTTGGCACTTTCACTTTAGATTGGACCATGGGCACAAATGGTGGCATTTGCATTATGTTTCTCTTTTCAAGTTCTTGTACAACTTTGGAAGTTGTAGTTTTTTCCACCCTAGGGGGCTGATCACTTTCTATTTCTCTTTTCTTTGAACATGTGTTGGCTACCATTGGACCTCCATCATTGAATAATGCCTCCTCCTGATGTAAACCACAAGAGTCCCCCTCTTGCTAGTTTAAAAGAGTAGCCTTGCCCTGAGTAGGTTCTTGTGTATTTGCTTATTGGGAAGTGGCTTCTTCTTGATGTCCTTATGTGTTTGATATGCCTTGCACCATCAAGGCTTTATTGATGACACCATTAGGATATGTATTTTGGTTATATGGCTGAGAACAAGGATAAAACCACTCATACTCCTGGGATAAGTTGTTATGAGTAGGTACAATAGCTTTGGAAGCACCTGGTGCAGGTAGAGCACAGATGTTTGGAGGTTTTTATTGCATAATTTGACCTTGAGACTATAAATTGCCTTGGCATGGCTGCCTATTGGGTTGGTATGCTTGGTTAGCTTGTTGATAAGGCTTGTAGTTCTTGGATTATTACCTCTTCATTACTACTAACTCATAGCCAAAACTCTTAAGTAGTGACTTAACCTCATATAAATCATCTGTAGTCATGGGAGTTAAAGTTGTTTCTTTGCTCGCGGTGGGTGTTGGAGTAATTATAGGTGGTGTATGAGGCATTTCTAGAAATAAAGGCATTGGTGGCCTTGGGGCAATTTTTCTTGCTTGAATTAAATAATTTTATACCCTTATTACAATTTCATAGGCATTAAAAAGTGTGGTACCACCCATTGAATGAATCATAACATCTATATCACTATTCAAAGCTCTTAAGTAATATAGGAAAACATTATTTGGAGTTGGATTGACCAAGACTAGAATTCTATTCCATGTATTTTGAAAGCAAAAATTGAAATCAATCATGTGCTCATTAGGATCCTATTGAATATCAGTTAATTATTCAACTAGGGAGATGTGGTCACTCTTATCTTAAAATTGAGTGCATATTGCAATGCCTAAGTCATCCCAAATATAGATGGATCTGGGAGGAAGGCCTATGTACCATTGTAAGGCTTTACCCTTGAAAGAGGAGATTAAAATTCTAATTGCAACATTATCTTGTACCATGTTATGGACTGAACAAAAATTAACAATGTCCTATATATATTCCATAGGAGTGGTGGAAGTTTCACCAATAAAATATGAAAGGATTTTTAAAGTTGAGATAGGTATATCATCATATTGGGCCAACTAGAGTGGGTTGCCTCCATTGAAAGCTATGAAATTTAAATTTATAGACATAATGGTATGTACGAAACTGATGGGAATACTTGAAGGAGATGCAAATAAATTTGAAATATATACTCTATTGTAAGGTAAAACTAATCTTGATCTCTTTTTAGACATAAATCACAATTCCAAAAAATCATCTCTCTTACCTTTAGTATATGATCTTGTTTGTTTTTTTGGCATATATAAACCTTAAATTCCTAAATCTAGAAACTAGTGGAATCACTAGGCAGTTTTAAAATGTGTATAGAGCTCATACAATAATTGATGAAAATAAAACTAATCTCTTTGTAAATTTTTGGTCCCATCAAATGTGCCAAAAATTGTTATCACATAGATTTTGCACCCGTGTTGATGTTTTAGCTCACCGTACAAAAATCTAATGATACAATGGGATCACCTCCAAGCTATAGGACCTTGGTGAATTGAGGTGAACCTCTAGAGAAGGTCAGATTCCTTTCACTAAATTTAGTGCAATTGATAAACTACCAACCTATGTAGAAATTTTGCTTCTTAGTGATCTTGCTCTTAAACTAAGGTTTGACCATGGAAAAGAGTTTTGGGAATGAAATTAAAAAACTAAAAAATGGTGATTGCGTCAAATATTTTGTAGTGGATTATAATGCTTGATTTAATGAACACAATAAAATGATAAATATATTGAAATTTTTAGGAGCACAAACTCATGTAAATGTGAAACCAAAGGCAATATTGGCTATTTTTCATACAAGGGACAATATTTTTTATTTTTAATCGAACAATCTTACAAAAGAGTAAAAGAATACCACAAGTAAAATTTTGTGATTGAAACAAGAATTAAAACATCCAAAAATATTTAAATAACCTTGCCTACACAAATATTACATAGCTAGGAAAGATAAATCTTCAATTTATTCTCATTCTCTAGGTTACAACATATAGACAAGTTATTCAAAATGCAGAATAATATCTCTAGTAGAAAAAAGATAAATGGGATATGCCCTATTGCCCATATTTATATAAAAAAATCTCATAAAAAAGATGTAGTTAACAAGGAAATCCATGTCTAGTAGAAGAACATGAAAAATATGGAACTCCATGAAAAAAGGGGCATGGTATTTAGTTGGTGGCATCTTTGGTGAGGTGAACAAGTTTGTAAAAGACCATGCAAGAGTTTGGAATTACACTTAAACTTCTGGAGGCATGGAGGAGACTTATAAATATTCATGAAATGCCTTTGTCTTCTTTAGTTTAGCTACAATTTCTCTTCATGCAATGGGGTGGAAAAGCGAAACTCAAACTTAGAGTTAAAGATAGCTTTAGAAACTTAAGTTACTTTTTATGAAACCCTAACTTGTAATTTTTAATTGGGACTTTTACAACTTTCAAGTCACACAATCTTGACAAAATTGGAATTGCATTTTACAATATGTGCTTTTACAACTTAAGCAACTCAAACTTGTCAAAATGGAAAGTGTAATTTGCAAGTTTTCTTTTCAAAACTTTCAACTTGTCAAAATGGAACATGGAAATTACACACGGCTCTTTCTCAAAACGAGTTGTCAAAATGATAGTTGTAAATTACAAGTTGTAACTTTACAATATTTTTACAATAATGAAAATAAAATATACAAGAATGTTTTTGATAGAAAGAATTAATCTATATCCAACACTTATGAAACCTCTTTGTTATTTTTTGCCTATCTTTTCTATATATGCATCAAAACTCTTGAATATCTCCAAGATTCTACCTTCATCAGGACCAAAAGAGTAGAGGTGGCTTATCATGCATTCTGCTTTTGTATCAAAGAGTTCCCTTTTGAAGGATCTATATTCTTGAGTCTCTTTTCCCATCTGATCTAATGCATTATTCTACTTGATGAAATGGTGGATAAAGCTCAAGCTGAAAGTTGTATCTCTTGCAGATTCTTTTTCAACCAATACTTTGAATTTATTTTAAACTTACTCTACATAGAGGACCTAGTTCTGTTGATCTATTGCTTGACATGATAATTTATTTAAAAAATCCTCAATGTCATATACCATATCAGTGGCTTTGTCATGTGCAACTTTAGCCTTATGGGCATTATATATAAGTATCTTTATTTTGAATTGATCTACTCTATCCAACTCCTCTTACTTTGAATCATTTCTCAGTATATTTTTTGCAAGGAGGATGTCAACACCAATTGAGTCTAAAACTATCAATTTTGGATAGAAAAGTTTTAACCTTTTTGTCTCTTCCTCATATTTGTTTATTTGCTCTCTCAGGGTAACCCTTCTCTCTTTTTGAGTAGTTTAATGGTATAGTACTAGTTCTATAACTTTTTTTCCCTTTGATATGAGCTCTTCTGCCCATTCCTTTATGTCCCTTCCCATGCTACCAATTTCTATCACTACATCAAGTGTTGCTTGATCTATGATCTGAGTAGTAGGTTATACTAGTTGAATAATGGGATTGATGAATTTATTCAGTGTAGTCATAGTTTCTCAACCTTTTTCTTCAGCTCATCCTTAGTGATCTTATCACTATCTATTTTATCAAGAAAGAGATTTAATGTTGGATTGAATGTCATGTTTTAATCCTTCTCTTATAGGACATCCAACGTGAACCTTTGATACGTGGTAATCCCCCACCACTAGATCTTATTTATGTTTATTTAGTGGGGTAAGGCAATATCTACATACTTTTCCCCTACTGAATCATATAATATTATTTAAATGGTCTAGGGAGTTGTCTTGGATTTCTTATGTGCAATTATGAGACCAAAATCTAATGTATTTAGGGACACCATCTGATTGCATTTCTTCCCCACTATCTGTGATAACCAACTAGGAGTAAAATCCTATTATGTTGACATTATCACTTGAAAATCTATAGTTGAAGATGTTGCACTGGTGGGCATAGTGACAAGTGTTATATCCTTTATTGATATTACCACTGATTGTTTGGAAGATGTCTTTGCCACTTCTTCCCCATCTATGAGTTGAGGGCCCACATTTGTATCAATTCTTGCTCCATCTCTACCTCTTGTTTAGGGTTTGGAGTTATTGTAGAACTAGAAAAGGTGGGGATAATGGAAATGGATGTGTCTAGTAGGGGTGTGAGAGCTGGGAGTGATATCAATGGAGGAGTAGACATAGGGAGTTTTAATCGAGGAACCTATAGAAGTGTGGAGTCCAAAGCCTTAAATGAGTCAATAAAATTGGTAGGGACACTCAGGGTTGGTAAAGTAGGAAAGATGAAGGGAGATGAAGATGAAGCAATAGTTATCCTAGGGGTTTGGATGGCTAGTGTGATTTTAGTCAAAATTATTGAATCCATGGATTTATACTACTATGTAGTATTGGTTATTAATGGAATGGAAGGAATTGTAGAAGAGATAGAAGGAATTATGGAAGGGGGAGTGCGATTATGGAAGAGGTAAATGGAATGGAAACTTGAGTGTCTAATTGAGAGGATTGAACTATGGGAAATAGATTTATTGACAAAGGTAAACTAGTGGGAATGGAGGGTGGAGTCACTTAAGGTGAAAGAGGAGTGGAGATAGAAAGAGGAGTTGTTGGAGCTGCAAGAATGATAGAAAGAGGTAGGGGATGTATCACAGAGATGGGAGTTGAAACTATGATTGATATGGGTATTAAAGCTATTATTGATTCAACTATAGATGTATCCTTAGATGAAATAACTATAGGTTGATCTGGTGCTACTCCTTGGCTACTTGATTGTCCCTTCTTGGCCTTTAAGTTATTCTTTCTCTTATGGGAGATCACTAGCCTATCTGGTTGCTCTGGGAGTGTTCTACTGCTAGAACATTCTACTAAAGGTAGTACCCCATTTTCCTTGAGCTCTAATAGTTTTCCACTAATGATTACTATCTCTTTGGTCACTTGGACCCCTTTACATCTGATCCAGTTGAGTGTTCTATTTATTACATTGGTAGTTCTATCCATTAGAGAGAAAGACTTAGGAATATACCACCTTATTGATGGAATGGATAGAGTATACATTTTGTTCTCATGGTAGACCTTGTCTACTAGGAACTCATCATCGACCAAGTAATTAGGGACTAGTTCCATGTTGAAGGCCTTAATTTGATCAAGGGTCATTGTGGAGTAATCTTTTAGTCTTCCTTCCTCTTCATCCTCTAACTCCTCCTAGTAGTATTCATAGTAGGGGACCTAGGAATATGTGGGGATTCCCAATGTACAAGTAATGTTGCCATGAACATCATAGAATGGACTTGCCTCCAAGGCTCTCAAGTTCATTTGTGTCATTTCAAACTCTGCACACTTGGCTTTGGCTAGATAAGGGCATGTGTACCTGCCTATGCTGATGAAGAAATGAATTCTTGATTTATGTTTACTAGATAATAACTTGTGAGTTTTAACTAGTTGCCTCACAAGTTCCATTAATGCCCATTTGTCACTCACATACCTTGGGAGGGTGTAAGGATAATCGCTGAATCCACATACTCTAATGTATGAGTATGTGGGGAATTGGATGAAATAAGAACCCTAATTATTAATATCTAAAGTGGCAGCATCAAAAAATCTCTTCTTCTCTAGTTCCTTGTCGAACATAACTATGATGTAGTAGATGAATTCATAATTAACTCTCCTAAAGTGTTTCTTACTAGCCTCAAGAGTGAGGTCAGGGTAACAATTGAACACTTTACTTGCCTAGTCAGCCACCATGTTGAGTCTTGGGAAAGCTCTCCCTTTGGCCAATATATAAACTAGATAAGAAGTCATATAAAATTTCCCTATGTTTTGGACCTCCATCAACTACTTGTGAATGGATTCATTGATGAGCTATGCCCATTGGATGTATTGCTAGTTCTAGTGGATCACCCATATATATTGGTATATCTAGTATTGGAAAATCTTCACATTAGGGATACTAGTGATCCTATGCATTAGTATGATTAGATCACCTACCTTATCCTTAAAATCAATTCTTGCCAATATTTTAGGCGATCTAGTTGCTTTATCCCTAGGGATCCTTAGCCATTGTTTTTTCATTACTCTTTGACATCCTGTGTTGTCATCTTGATAGAATTTCCTTGATGACTCAATAGTTATATCTAAGTAACTCTCAAATTTAGGTATCAAGAACATGGAGTCTATGAAATATGGGTCCATATTTAGAATCATTTCCCCTTTGTCATTTAACACCTCTCTCTTATCAATATAATAATTCTTTGCTAATGTAAGTACCAACTTAGGGCTTTGCATAGTTAGGGGGAAAGCTACTGCCTGGGGCAGTTTGCAGTCATAGATG
Source organism: Torreya grandis (assembly GCA_037957365.1). Classification (NCBI taxonomy): domain Eukaryota; kingdom Viridiplantae; phylum Streptophyta; class Pinopsida; order Cupressales; family Taxaceae; genus Torreya; species Torreya grandis. Next base: position 825,193 of record JARHVA010003366.1, read on the forward strand.
CTTTAGATCTAGTCATTCTTGAATTCAACATTTATTCTAGTCCAAAAATTACTTAGGTCAATGTGACCTAGGTCTATGTCTATAATATTAGTTATGTTGGATTCCAGAATGAGGGTAACATTGGGTCCTTTAGATTTGAACTTCATCTCTTTCCCAAACATGGATTCTAGAGAAATTGTTGGGGGAAAAACCAACTGTAGAGTTGGTAGGATTTGTAGGTGCAAAATGTAGGTGAAAGATCCAATAGAGATTTGAGTTGCTCATTGCACTGGAAAAGTTCATAGGAAAGTGAGGTTGTAATTTCACATGATAAGTCCATGGGAATTTGGAGTTGAAAATGTAGGTATAAATCTTTGGTAGAGATGGGAGTTTCAAAATACACTTGCATTTCTCGGTGAAAACTTTGATAGAGATTGAGGTTGTTCAATGCACTAGAAATGTCTTCAGGACTATGGTGCTACAAATGTAGGTTGAATCCTACCAGTTTTGGAGTTGTCTCTAGAAAGTGGAAAGTCTGTGAGGACTATGAGGGGATCTCATAAAGGAATATTAACTATTTTTGGGAATATTCACTGGTTATGAAATTATGAAAAAACCCTAGGTTTTTAGAGCTTTGGAAAATAACCTATGGGGAAAATAAATAGCTAAACAATCTTCTACGACACCACAATGAAAACCTAAAACCCTAATGATGTCTAATAAAATCAATGGAAACCTTTAAAAATGCAATGAAATCTACAAAGGAGTGCAAGAAAATGAAAATAATTGAAACAAGCTTGATTTGTAGAAAAAAGATGACTTTAAAATGTAGAAAGTCCAAGGAAACCATACAGGGGGGTCAATGGAATCTGGCATGGTGCATTGCTCAATTGCATGGCTTGTAAGGTTTATGCATGGTGACATCACTTAGTAGGTTCACAGTTTAAGGTGAGATCTCCAAATTCAATTAGGAAACTTAAACAATGATTTTTATTAACCCTAATTTATTTTATATAATACCCTTTTAAAAAATGCCCCAATGGTGGTGGTTGGTGAAGATCTAGAGTCTATAAACACATTTGTAACTTTGAAGTTTTTCTAATTGCACTTTGACCTTCATATTCCATGAGCTTAGTTTGTTTGACCCTTAGAAAATGGGAAGGTAGATCTTGAGGAGCAATTTGTAACTTTGCAAGTTAAAATTTGCACTTAGATTTATGAATTCTATAGGGAAGGTGGTCGGTGGGAAATGGAACTTGAATTACAATTTACAACTTTGCAAGTTTGTAAATTACAATCGAAGTTCCTGTTTCCAATTGGATTGTTATGTAAGAAGCGTAACTCCACTTTCAATTTATAATTTTATAAGTTGAATATTGTGAGCGAGGTTCCAATTATGGGTTACTTGGTTTTTGGGCAGTGAAACTCTGCTAGTAATTTGCAACTTGTACAATTTGTAACTTTTCAAGTTACAAATTATGAGCAAGGTTCCAGTTTATATCGACTAGTGTTTAGTGGGAAGCAAAGGTCTAGATGCAATTTACATGTTTACAAGTTGAAAATTATACCCAGATATTTAGTTTTCATCAGCTAATGTATTATGGGAAGTGGAGCTTGGGAAGCAATTTCCAATTTTGCAATTTGTAAATTACAGTCCAATCTCTAGTTTTTGCCAACTTATGGAAATGGGTGTTTTGCGTCAATTTAAGACATTTTTCCAAAAAAATAATGGGTCTCACTTAGGGGACTTGGTATTTTGATATTTTTGGGACAAAATTATCAATAGGTCATGTAACCCAAGATAAATATTTAGGTGGCATATGGTGAGTCCATAGTCACTTTGATGTAAAAATTTGTTCAAGAAAACTATATCATTTTTAATTTATCATTTTAATGCATTAAATTTTCTATTTCATACGTTGTACAGATGCCTAAGTTTTTTGAGGTTTTGAAAGAGACATTCAATTCTTCACATGCTAAGAGGAGAGTTTCTCCCCATAATGAGTCATGTAGCACCCCTAGTTCGACATCTATGGCATGGAAGCCCAATTTATTTGGAGGTAATGACAATCAAGAAATCTAGTTATTATGTTAGGAGTCTAGTTATATGCACAATCTATTTTGTATGCCAATACAACCCACATTGTATGCATATTGGCACATTTTGTATATGTACATGTTATGGTCTAGATTGTATCGTGATATATGTCTTATTTTGATGTCATTATGACATAATTTGTATACAAATAAAATACTATATTCATAGTTGTTTATAACCTCCACACTATTTCTCTCATACCAAATGCCAATGCATATCCAATTTGTTAAAAAAACATATATCTGGAGTGAATCCAAGTATAATCTAACAATAAACACACTAAAACCAATTGTAAACCATCTAACATGTCACCTATAGTCCACATGCTACAGTGCACACATAATCTCCCATTAACACTCTCCCAGACTTAAACTATTGTCTCATCTTGAGATAGATTTGCAGACATGAATAAACCATTGCACAGAGAGAGTGAACCAAAATTGATGATAAACTGAGAAAGAGTCATAGAAATCACATGAAGTACTGGTGACCAATTTTTACTATGTGTGCAGTACTTAGCTGCCCTTGTGGGTTTTCAACTAAGTAGTGTACTATCTACCACCCTTTCAGGTTTTAAATAGACTAACATGTCTAGGTGGCCACCCTTTATGGGTTTTCAATCTTCCCAGTCCTAAAAAACTTATGAAATCATCTCCTAGAAAAAATTAAAAATTGAATCCAAATTTTTCAAAAGGGGCACTATGTAATACCTAGCTATTTGGTGGTAGAGGGGTATGAGTGACAAAAAAAGGTATAAGGTTATGATGTCAAGGAAGGAACACTCTGAGTAGCATGATTTTATTTTTTGAGACTCACTAGAAGTTGATTGGGTGGAATAAAGAAAAGAGTGTTGACCAAGGGTGTGATTAAAGAATCAAACTCAACTAAATCGACCTTATATGCCTTCCAATCCAACAAGAATTCTTGAATAACATGTAGAAGAGTGCATAGTAGAGCCTAATCCAAAAAGAGATGAACCAAATTATCATCCTTAGTGATGGGAAAATTAGATTTGGCAGTAGACACTTGTTTGATGAGTTTGTCCACATGCCTCTGTGCTTGTACTCTATCAAAGCTATTTCATATTAGTTGGTTCTGCCAAGTTTGAAACCATTGCATAACATTATCTTGTGCACTAATAGAGGCTTATAAAGTAACATCCATCTAATTAGAAGAGGTCACATTATCTTCCATGGTTCTCTTGGAAGTGGATGTCTATGTAAACTCTGATTGGGCACTACCCCATGTATCATCCAGGATTTTATTCCAGTCCATCATGTGTCTTGTAATTTGTATTTCTTGAGATGTAGCCTCAAATACATCATGTTGGTAAATTACAAACAACTCAAAGAGAGTCTCAATTTCAACCTTAGTAACTTGGCCCTATACCCAAAGTTAGTCAACCTTCTAAATAGACAACCAATTAATGAATAACTATGTGAGTAAAAGTGGAAACAATTCTCGATCGAAAAGAAAATGATCACCTTAAACCTCTTTGACTAATTTGGGACATGCATCTATAATTATTTCATTAGACTTTTGTAAAATCTAGCATAATTTGGCATTTTATTAGCTTAAGTTTTGAACTTGTTGATCTAAGGTAATAGATTTTAAGGTGATGGACTCTTGAAATGTAGTTGCCCATTCAATTTGTTTCCTTAATGGAAGTTTCAAAACATCTAGAGAAGCCTCAGTAGTGAGGGGTGAAAGTGCCAAAGTGGTTTCATCCATGGTTGCTAAATCCTATTATAGGGGATTGATGGGTAAGGAAAATGTAGTACACCATGATGAAGATGCCAAGACATCCCACATCCAAAGACTTTGACTCAGTGGTGTTATAAAAAAGGCCTAAGGTGGGGTGCAGGGCTCTTTTACGATGTTGCTTTCTATGCATTTTCTACTTTTTGTTATGTTTGCATTTGGTGTGCAATGACTTGTAATAACATTTCCTTTGTTTCTTCCTCATCTTTCCTTTTAAGCCCCACTTATTCTTTATTATACGTCTCTACTATGATAGTCTTCTTTTTATCTTCTTCCTTTGTAACCTTATTCATTTTTTCTTCCTCTGTAACATGTTTCTTTTCTATCTCTTATTCCCTTCGCTTCTTCTCTTCTTTGTCTTTTTTATTATTTTATTCTTCCTCTTTATTATTATTTTCTTCTTCCTTAGCCTCTTGTTTGGCTACATCAGTGATAGATTTTCATTATTCTCATCCTAATTGGCCTATTATTATTTTGCCTCTACAGTGGCTTGCTAATTCTTTATTTTTACTTTCGAAGCAGTCTTTTATCATAGCTCCATAGTATCTTATTTCTTATTAGCCTCTTTCTTTGTATCTTGTTGATGCAACACCTCAATGTCATTATCTTGATTTTGAGCCTTAACTTCCTTAGTTGTCTATTACACCATAGATTGTTGTTGTTATTATGTAACTTCTTTTTATTTGGCCTCTTCCTTATTATGTCTTTTTACTTCCTTCCTTCATCTCACTATGTGGACTATTTTCCCTCTTTGTGCATAGACTATTATTCCTATATAATCTATGAGTCCTTTTCTACTTCCTTAGTATCTATTAGTGATTCATCAGACTAGGACAGTGAAGGCATTGGAGTTGATGCTTGGATAGTTTGATTCATAATGTTAGCCTTTTTGTGACCTATCCACTGTAAAATTTTCTTACTGTGATGTATTATAACTTTAAATGATGGAGAGGGTAGCGATGTAGGTGCATCTTCTAGAGCTTATTATGTATGGGGAATTTAGCATTTTTGATTCTTCTTCTTCTTCTTCAACTACTTTCCTGTATCTTTTTTATTTGCATTTTCAGGGGACTTTTTGTCAAGGGATCTAACAACTATGGGTCTAATGAGCTTACCTGTGCTCTACTTGTAATGAAACCTTGTATTTATTGAATTTGATCCTCCTAAGTGATAATTTCAATAATAATAGATGAAAGACAAGTAGGTAGCTCCACCCAAAGGTGATCTAGTAACCAATTTTGCACCTTCATAATACACACTACCTTCTAAAAGAAATATTCTTTTTCATTGTCTTCTTCACATATATCTCCAACCATGTTAGCCTTCATTATACAATATAATTATTTCTCATCAATATGAAACTCATACCAGTAGTATTGGCTGGTGATCTTGGGCACATTTATGTCCTCTAGCCATGATGTGCTCTAAGTTTAGCATCTTAGAGGTGAAGGTGGCATACTTCCTTCAAAAACATTATGATTTCCCAAATCGCATGATACTACAACAATTGGTGAGGGTTTTGTAGTGTAAAAATTGGAAGCAAGATCATCTAGCCTAACTATTTTCAATGGTGTCACTCTAAGGGCATCTAGTGCCTTTTGATGTGCGACCTCCTATTGTGTAGTCTCTATATCAACAAAGAAAGGTAGGGATGCATTGGGTAATTTAGGTAGCTCATGGATAGACACAATGATTTTATGTGGTATCTTTGTCATGACCACATGCTAGCCTAGGTATTTCATCACATCTGGTGGGATGTGAGGGTCAGAAGTCACCAATTTGACTAGCTCATCCCATCATCCACTGAATTATTTATTGTATGTGAAATATCTAATCACCTCCCTTTTATAGATGAGATTTTAGAATGTGATTTTGGGTTAGTGGTCTACATCTAGATAAACAATACCCTTTGGCAATTTTTAGAGTGTAAATACTAAGAGAAAGACAAAAAATTGGTATTGGAAGGGTTATTTTACAAAGGTCTGCACTTTCCTAATGTTCATGGCCAATTCAAATACAAGGAAATTGGTCCAATTAAAGTCTTCACCCTTACAAATCATGTGAGTCACAATGTCGATGATGCCTTTTGTGGCTTCCTTCATTACTTTGGTAGTCTACCAAAATTGTTTTGTTATGCATTCCCCAATAATGCAAACAAGTATATCTTCAATGTATTCTAATGGAACCCCATGTGAACCTATTATATATGCCACTTTTATTTTAAATATAATGGGCATACTCTTTGATTTTTATATCCCTAATGGCTTCCCTATGCTACAATTCCCATCACTCTAGCCGTGGTAGCTTCATTTACATAAATGGTGATGTTAGGGACAAGATAAATATTGCCTTCATTATACCTTCTGAGTATAAATTCCATGATTTCATTAAAATCACCGAGTGTAGGTAAGAAGATCAACCTCTCAACATCTCTATTGTGAAATTGGTGCTATTGGGTGAGAGTTAAGGGTTTTTTACCTTGTGATCCTTACTGCACAAATAAGTGTTCATCTATGTTTTTGATGAATTCATAGGCCTTAGGGTCTAAAAATTTGTTTTGGTACAAAATAGTGCTAATGCATATGTCTTCCTTATGAGCCACCATTGGTCCCTTGATTCTATCAAGTGTGGCCATGATTTGTATCTACATTCTATGTATAAATGTGAAGTTTAGAAATACTCAGATTGTAAAAGACTAGGAACTCTAAAAGATTTATCAAAGTCACCTAAGGTTATAATGTTGACTCTCTTGATGTGATTGTCTATTTATGGGTTTTGGAACACCCATTGTCCTCCCTTTAATTTGAATGTATTGATCTACTATTTATTCAAATGCATGGGAACATTTAATTTCAATACTATTTCTTATCGATTTAGCATCCACTGCCTTGAGCTAGTGATCCTACGAAATCTTGCTTTGCATTTGATTTAATGTGTAGTCATACCTTTATTCATCCATACCTATCTATTCACTTGGTAGTATTGACAAACAATCTCTTTTTGGGATCTATCTTGATTCTCACACTTGATTCATCATTAATAGTCCTAAATATCTATTATCCATTATTAAATTAAGATCTCTTCTCATGTGGATTATCCCAGACATAATAAATATCAGATGCCTTTATTTTTGCTTTATTATGGGTCTCTACCAACCTTGTCATCCATGGATTGACTGGTCTATGATGTTGTTCTTTATTATATCTAATGTGACTTCAACCAAAATTGTGTAACACTCAAAACACACATCAAAAAATAAAAAATCCAAATTCACACAACAACAAAAAGTATAAACCCTAACTAAATTGGTGAGACATAACACTTCCTCAAATTTGTAAACCTAATTCGGTAGTGGTAGGGATTTAAAATACATCCATTCATGTGTCCTGGTAGAATATTTCCTTGTAAATGTTTCAAAACCACAGTCCCAAGATTTGATATTTCATGAATAATATATAGGCCTTTCCACTTGATATTGAACTTATCCATAAATGCATGGAACTAGATACCATACAATAAAACTGGTTGTTCTACATGAAATTATTTAGTGCATAGGTTTTTATCATGCCATGATTTCTAGTTGTGTTTATGTACATCTTGCATCCATACTACTTTTTTACATTTTTATTCCATCATGTTTAACTCTATCAACTGATTAGTCAATGAATCTTGGTCATCTAGTGACATAATGTTATATATGCATAGACTGGGGACCATGTATTTCAAAGGCATGATTGCCTCCAATCCATAAGAAAGTTGTAAAAATGTGAATCCTATTGCACATTTGTAATGTGTGCAATATATCCATAAAAATATAGGAAGTTAGGCCTCCCAATCATATTGTTCTACATCATATATTTTTGTAAGCATCTTTCCCAAAACTTTATTCATAGATTATACCTGAACCTTCACCTGTAGGTGATTGGTTATACTTTTATGGTGAAAAATTAATAATTCATTAGTGAGGGTTTTGATTATTTTATTCAAGAAGTGGGTCCCTATGTCACTTACCAATTTTATAAGACAACCAAACCTGGTAATGATGTTTTCATACATAAACTTTGCAGTGTCTTTCACACCATAATTGTTCATCTTAATAGATTTAACCCACTTCATGAATAATCTATTGTAATAATGATATATCTAGCATGGTTACATTTATCAAGTATATTTATTATCTCGATAAAGTCTATCCCCCACTACTCAAATGGTTGCTATGAAAACATTGACTGTAACTGCATTCCATCCCATGGTTTGGATTTCCCATGTGCTGACATATATAACATTATTGTGTGACTAAGAGTGCATCCTAGAATAAGTGGGACCACCATAAACCACTTTGTAGAATATTCCTTGCAGTAACATCACCTTTGAAATGAACCTAAGCTATTCCTTGGTGTGCTTCTTCGAGCAACTGTGGTCATTCATGTTTCATAACTACTCTATGTAGAACCTCATCCTTGACTAAATGATATATAAATCCATTTATGTTGGTATATGGAAAGGCTCTTGTGATTAACTACTTATTTTATCTTTCCATGTAGTGTGATGGGAATATCCCTTGCTCTAAAAACTAGGTGATTTCCTCCAATTTTTCCATAATTGTAGATGCTCAAAAAAGACGTGTGTTAAGATATTCAACTTGTTTTTTGTTTGGTTCCTCACCATTTCACAGTCTACTCAGATGGTCTGGTCTTACATTTTCCCACCCAAGTTTAACATTTATATAGAACTAAAATTATTAAAAGAGCATCAACCATCTATAAATTATTCCTTCAAGCATAGGCTTATTGACAAGGTATCACAATGCTTAGTGATATGTGAATAAGTCAAATGGTGTCAACAATAGGTAGTGTCTAAAATTATACAATGTGAACACCATTGCTAAATCTTCTCACTTTGTTGTAGTGCAACTCTTTTTTATTACAAATAATTTTTTGATTGTGAAGTGGATGGGGTGGTCCACTCCTCCTTCTCTTGGATATATTAACATAGCTCCCACTACTATCTCCAGAGCATCTACATGAAAATTAAAAGGCTTACTCTAATTCAAAGAGATCAGTATTGCCATAGTCATCAATCTTTATTTTAGATTAATGAACACCTCTTGATAGTATTTTGTCTATAGGAATTATGTTCCCTTGCACAATAGCTTTTCCAAAGGTGTGGATATAGCTGCATACCCTTTGATAAACTTTATATAACATCTAGTGTGGCCCAAGAAAGATCTTACCTCTATTGAGCTTGTTGGTAGAGGCATCCCAATAATAAATATGACTTTGACTTGATCCAAAAGAATTAATTTATTACATACTACATGTCACAAAAAAACCCCAATGGGTGAAAAAAATGAACATTTTTTTTAAATTTAGGGTAATTTACAGTGCCCTACATTTCTCTAGCATAAATTTATGTTTGAACAGGTGATTCTTAGACAATGAAAATGCTGTGTAATCATCCAAGTAGACTTCCAAGAAGTCTTGGATAAAGTTCATGAATGCAATCATGATAGATCTGGAAAAAATAATAGCTACATTCATCATTTTGAAAGGCATCACCTTTTAAGAAAATGAGCCCCATTCTATGGTAAAGGTGGTCTTATCTCTATCTTCTTCTATGATTGGTATCTGATGATGGCCAATAAAGCCATATGTGAATTAGTATATCTCATGTCCTGTAAAAGTCTCTAGTACTTCATCGATGAATGGTATTGGAAAGGGATCATTAACACAAGCATCATTCATACTACAATAATCCCTATAGACTAAGATTTCACCCATCTTATTTGAATATACTATCATTGGACTTACCCAATCATATTTCTCTATCGAAAAGATGATTCCTGATTATTTCATTTGGTTTATCTCTACTTTGACCTTTAACTTCATGTTGGGGTTCAGGTGGTATGGTTTTTTATTAATAATTCATGTGCACTCCTTCACTTCAGTGTGGATTTATCCTAGGGAGGGATATACACCCTTGAATTCTATAACATTTGAAGTGAACACCTCTTGGTAGTCCCTTAAAAGTGGCATAACTTTTGAGATGTCTGTTTGAGTCCAATAATCCCCTATGTGTGCTTCTTTTAGAGCATCCTCTATGCCAATGTTTCCAGCATTATTTCAGAGGTTATTAATAATTTTTTCAATCCTCTTCAAGAATGGAGTCTCTTAATGTTCATTTTCCTTCCCTCTTTGGTAAATTAATGTGTCATAGTCTATCTTCTTTGGTCTGCCTATGATTAGCTTTGATAACTACTCAACATCTCTTTTTGGTGTAAATAGGTCTACAAGATCCATATATTCTTTAGTTTCTAAGTTAGATGTGGACTCATCCTATTCTTCTATTCTATGACACGATTGAACCCTATCCTGCTCTTTTTTATTCTCCCCTAATAGGTCTGTAGGACAAAATTTAGGTCGTAGGCTACATTTTACTGTGAAGCAAACTCCATCAGACTATCTATATTTTCAACCCTCCCATGGAAAAGAAACACTTTTATCTTTTTTAATACCTAATGTTCCATTGGCTTGTAATTATCAAAACGAATGCTTGAATGAAATCACTTTAGACCTTCATCCAATGCTTCATTTCTCTACATCACTCTTGGTGTATATTCTATGTAGTTATAAGAACCCCTAGGTTATACTTGAAATAATATACCCAATAATTGGAAGCCACACATTTTGAAATCTAAACTTCAATGCACATATAAATATATGAAGCTTTTGACACTCTCCCTCTTGAAATATAGACTAGTCTCTTTTAACTCCCTCTAGTAATTGAAACTAAACTATCATCATTTCATACAATTATTCTTAATCTAATATCTCATTTTAATGAAATGACCACCAGTTCGTAGTGATTCCTTTTAGTTCACAGTTGAGTGCGCTAATATTTTGATCAATGTATGACACATATAATTGAAATAATAAAATGAACTGGTTGATATCTTCAATTGCAAAATACTTAGGTATTAGATGCTTGGTTATAAAGACCATGTGTAAAGGCCATATTTCATGGTTTCCTTTTACCCAGTTTAATAGGTGGGTATTTGAGTCACCACTAATTAATGAGATCATATCCCAATGTAGCATGCCTTCTAGAGTAGGGTCAACATAGTCCTTATTGGTGTGACCTATTTGATATACAAATTCTACTTTAGAATAGGTTAGGGACCTTACCGACATAGATCATGTGTCTGTCATGTCCAATTAATCATATTTGTATGATGCAACATCAACTTGTATGTGGTTTGTACAGTTTCGTATGGTAGTTGTTCAATTTATAGAGATTATAGTGAATGTTTATAACTATCATACATAAATATGCATTCCATCCCTTGTAGTGTCTGTGGTTCCATTTGTGCATTGACTTTCATCCAACTCTTTCTTGTAGGAAATATGGTGAATCTAGTTCTTTAGGTATTATTTAAGGTATGGACTCTACTTTGTTCAACTAGATCACAATGATATTGTCATCTTGATGAGACTCTATTGGTCCATTACCATGTTGATTATCATTCCACCATAATAGGCCCACTTATTTCCAATCAGCACATAGTAATATTTAGCTATTCTCTTCATATCAATGATTTCAACATCTCCTCACAGGCTCAAGTCTATAATTTTTATCTCTACATCATATAATTACCCAATAGGTTTCACTCTACCGTAATCCACAAGACTAAGGGTAAGTGGATTTTATCATAATGCAGGGTTTCTAATCACTTCCCATGTTGATCAGGGAATCATGTTTACTATGATACTGAAGTCAAATATGAAATTTTGTATTTTATACCCATATATTTCAATGTCCATCCTAGCATCAATGTCTCAAGGTTTTTTCATTTTGACATACCAGATCATTTTATTCATTCTCTACTGACATTTATACACACACTCCAATAGATTATGAATTAGGTTGGATATGTTCTATGATCTATCTACATTTTTTAGGGTATTAAGTAGTTTAAGTAGATGTGTCAATGTAGTCAAAACTCTATATTGATGTATAATGCACTCATTTTTTTTGTATATATGCACATCAATGGTGGCATCTTCTATCTCCATAGTCCCCTATTACTAGATTATTTTTAAGATTTGTGCAACTTCTCTCATTATTCCTTTTTTAGTAGTAGGTTTAGGATACTTATCTTGGCAAACCTTTTTTATGTCGTGATCTTGTAACATTTATATAGGAGGTAATCTTTATTTTTACATGTTGTTGTCACATTACTACCTACATAATAACATATTATTATGGCTTCACATTGATTATATTAACATTCTACATTGCCTTGTTTACATGTTGTTTCTCAAAGATTCGATAATCTTTAGTGTCATGGTTATCTAACATTCAACAATAAGAATAGTAGAGTCATCATCATAGATTCAAGGGATAATTTATCTATACATGGTTGAATTCTCTACACAAATAACACTTAATCAGTTATCTTTTGGAATCATTTACCCTTCCTCTCTATGTACTTCCTCAATAGCCTCCCCTATATCCACCTCCTCCTTTATTACCTTAGAATCCACAATTATACGACTGTTATAGATTGAAATCCATAGGATTTAATTGGGCATTCCTTGTTTAAGTTTGTTGTATACCTGCATATCCACCATATTTGGGTTGTGATGACTGTGGTGTCTAAATCGGCTATTGTGGGTGCAAAATCATCAGATTTCATGAATTACAATTTTGGGTAAAAAGTGTCTAATTCTAAGTAGGAACATTTTAGCTAGGCCTTTTTGTAGGTTAATGAGCCAGTACCTTTGGAATCCATGGTATGGCATCAAGATTAGTACCTTATTTTTTGACTTCAAAAACTAGATTGGCTTGAGTTGTAGTAGTTATTTATTACACAACCACCACAAAGACATTTTTGGTGGTCTTATTTTAGTTATTGAAAATATCTGTAGTTCTTTTTATCATGATTATATGTTTTTTAGAAGTTATATACAATGTATGTGGATTTTTCACATGCTATTGTAAAAGGTGACATTGAGATGTTGCATGTCCCACTATTCTGCATATATCATAGAACTCAATTTTTACTCAAGGACACTCATTTCTATGGTGTCCTTATTTTACACACTCCATACATCGTAGATTGGATCTTGGCATTTCCATTACATCATGTTGTTTTAAACTTTTTATGAGGAGTTGTAAGGTATTCTCTATTTGAGAACTTGGGGCTAAAGCTTCTCTGTAGTCTTCAATTTGCTCTACATAGATGGTAACTATTCTTGACTCTACTTTTGTAATGAACTATGTTTGCACAGTGGTAAAACATATTCTCAATCACAAACTTTCTACAAACTAGACAACTTTATCCTTATCTTCCAATATAAATTTGACTTTGTTCATTACATCATAAAATCTATGGTCATAGTCATGAACAATCTATTTTATTCCTTGCCAAATTTCCTTGAGGTCTTGTATGGTTTGGTTAGAATTTTTAGTTTTTTTGAACTCTACAATAATCCAATTCTTCACTTCCTATAAAGTCACTCAGGCTATGTCTTTAAAAAATATAAAATTTAAGGCTCATCTTGATAAGGCACTAATCAATTCACATTTCATCACTACCTCAACAATGATTCCTTTAGCTTTCCACTTCATATCATAGGTTAATAGGTTTATTCAAGGTCTACAGACCCACCATACGATACCAAATTAATAAAGGCACCTACCTGCAATGCCATGATGGGATTTATCATAGGTGAAAACCTCAACTATGGGATCAAAGGTATCTATGAAATAGTAGGATTTACCTATGATTTTTTAGTTGCCTTAGATGGTGAATTCACTATCTAATGAATTTAATTTTGATTTGATGATGAATAAATATCTAAATTACTCCCTTCTTCTAAAATGTGTATTTGTGTTATCCATTCATTCAACTATTCAAGAATGTATGGGTCAGTATGTGTCAATGCTAAGGATTTTATGCCTCTCTTTTGTTCTCTTATGAACCCTTATGCTACCTAGTGATAGGTTTTCTCTAGATATTTCCTTGTTTTGATATAGACTTCTTCAGTCACTATCCCTTGCCACTCATTAGCTTCCAAAGATTCTAAGAAATTTTTACTATGTTGAAAAAAATTAGGCTAGTGGGATGTGCATTCCCAAGGTGAATAATCAGTACCTCTATCCTTATCATTTATAGAGCTTAAACATGTGCTTCTTCATCTATGAATTCATGTCTATTCTTTAAGTGATAGATTTAGTTCCTCAATATGGAATATTTTTATACATAACTGCGATGTATAACTACTTTCAACTTGATTTACTTCTACACTACTAGCTTCATCTTTTCTTCTTTCTTTGTTACTTTTCCTCTCTCCTCTACTCATCTGGTCCCACTCTCCTTGCTCATTCTCTCATATCAATCTACTTCCCTTTTTCTATCCTCACTCTTTTCTCCTACTCTATTATTCTTCTTATTCCTAGTCATAGGTACATAAGTATTCCTCAAGAAATTCCATCTCCATTATTGTCACAATTTTCACTCTAATTCTAGGGTCTTATTTCATTCCTACTCTTATTGACCCTCTATTCTAACCTTAGATTCAAGCTCTCTCTATGTATTATTTCAACATTCACTCCTCTATCACACACATCCCCATGACACCCAAAGTGACTATGCTATTTTAAAAGGATTAGGTACCATTTCATTTTCTATAGCCAACATCTTAATTAGTGTATGGAGTCATTGAAAAAAAATTCCACTTATCCCCTGCACAAATAGATATTTTACCACTTCAAATGTTACATGGCCTTATACTGTGAACTCTTTAATATATCCATCAATGGTTATGGCTAACCAATGATCTGTCACATGAGTCTAGCTATTCTACAGGGTCTAAAGTTTTTCTACTTTTTCCTCAGTCCATACAATCTCAATGGTTGTTCTAGATCTGAAATAATGATACTCAAGATGAACCAACCAATCAGCTAACAATCCAAGTAGTTCACATTATAAAATTTCATATATTTCATCATAAATGTGTTTTTGTATGATCTATCATTCAGAACACCCTATTCTCTATACTTATTTTTCTATGAACTTTACAATTTTTTTTTCTAACCAACACATCTCTTTGTCTAGGAAACCATCATATCATACCTATAAATAGTGAGTTTCACACTCACCGCACCATTGATAGTAGTGGTTCCTATGGTACCTCAGAACATGATAATTATGGGAATATATGTTAGACTTAAAAAAATTAGAGTAAAGAACTACTTGTATCAATAAAACACTATTATAAAGAGTTTAATAGAGCTTCAAACAGTTACAACTTACTAACCATAAGTATTTATAGCACATATGCTATTACCATTCATATCTTAATCATAAACATAATTATGACTTAATATTTAAATATTATTTTCAATACCATATGGAATTATAGAAAAATAAAATCTAACAAACACATTCTCATAGATGCAAATAACTCATACATATATATTAGAACTGTCTACAAGTCTATGCTCAATTACAACTTGTCATTCCATTCACAATTATAATACAAAATAAGTGCTAAAATTACTCTTACTAAGCATAACATTAGGAAATTAAAACATTAACAACATTATCAACCTATTAAAATCCCAAAAGGGTTTACTTATACTATATTCACAACTATTTATAACCTCCAAATTATTTATTTCATACCAATTGCCAGTGCATTCTCTAAGTTTTTGTAACAAACATATATCTCAAGCGAGTCCAAAAATAATCTAACAAGAAACAAAATACAACCAGCTATGAACTATCTGACGTGTCACCTATATTTCATGTGTTACGGTATGCACATAATCTACCACTAACAATAAATGTATGAAAGCTGGAATGGATACTCTATACTCTCCATCATACCTTAAGACTGAAAGTTATAGTTGGTCAGACACATCCCTTGAGAGAATATTCTCATCCTTGAGGGTACAAATGGATCAAACTCCCACCATGAGTTTTAGGAGAACCATGAGGGGTAAAGATAAGCTATCAACTCCTAAAATTATGAGTGAGTATTCTAAGCACCCCTCAAAGAATTATCTCTCATTCAGAACAAGTAAGACATGATAATGAGTTTTGTCTTATAATTATGTAAACACCCTAATTTGGTCAAGCAACCACAAGTATTATGTATTTTGTTTCTCTTTCACACAAAGGGTCTTAGTGATTGTTATAGTCCTTGTTTACATGGTCATATTAAGTTGTTTGATCTTTCTTATGTCTTATTTTCCTTATTTTTGACACCCCCAATAGTCATAAGTCACCTTTTCCTAGTCCTAGGGGCTATTAGCATATCATCCCTAAATTTTGTTTTATTATGACCTTGAGGACATTATCACCACTTTTGGTATAGTAGCACCACATGACACTAATGTCCACTTTTGGCTTTAGTGTCTAATAGGCCCTTTCACCTGTGTTTGAGTCCTAACCCATCCATAACACTTCTCTTATGTTTCTTATATATTTTTCATAACTTATCAGCCAATGAACAAGGTATTATATTTAAAACAAAGATCCTCCTATATAAAGAGTCTCACAATGCATTTTACATCTAGCACTGACTATTTTGGCACTTATTTACATAAAATCAACTAATAGTACAAATCATATACTATGCATACTACTCAACATTCACACCTAGACATTTACATGCTTGATCAAAGAAGGGCCTAGGAAAAATTCATTCTAGCATACTGTGCAAGTTGATGGTGCATATTCCCAAAGGGATAACTACATACAATCTGAGACCCTTAACATTGGGGTTAATGTGAGCAGTGGCTAGAATAATATGGGTTCTGCTCCATGTGATTTTAATATCCCACAACCCAATTTTACTTTCCTTTTACATTTGATTATTTCATTATATCATATGTGTAGGTATTCATTAGGGTTTTCGAGAAGAATCAACAAAAATAGTGACATAGATGAGCCCCCACACTATAAAAAATCACCTACAAGACCCATAAGAACTCTTGTAGCTGCCCCAAAATTTACATGCAATCACTATAGGAATGAAATTATCACCATAATTGGAATTTAACACCACATAGTGCTACTATCCTAAAGGAGGCACTACTATCTAGAGCCAAATCTCAAAAAACAATCAATAAATGAAAGATTCCTCTGTGTCTGCTCAGTTGTCTTCGATATTGAGATCTGCTAAAAAATCTATGTAAATCCAAATAAGTCCTATTCTCCTTATCTTTAATATTTTTAGAAAGTTCCATAGAATCAATAAATTCTAATTTTATTCCAGATTAGCAATAGACCCAACCTTTTAATCTAGCTAAGGATTTACATAGTAAACCTAAAAAGGTTAAACTAATTGGTGAACCTGTCTTACTTTGAATATTGCTTCAAAACCCTAATTTTCCTTAGGGTTTACCTTCTCTAAATTTTTCACATTAAATTAGGGTTGAAAAAATATAATTTTATAATTTTTTGGATTAACCTAACAAATTTAATTAATACCATACTAGGGTTTTATTTATTTAATTTAATTTAAATATTTGAAACATAACCCTAAATCCATATACTAGGTCCCTATACACACACAACATTAGTAATTAGGGTTTCAATAATAATCCCATTTTCTATTACAAAATTTGTTAAACAAATTCACACATTACACATGTACTTATATTAGATTATATTCTACCTCTTGTGTGTTTATTATTCATTATTTACATTATCTTCTTTGGCAAGTTTAAAATGACATAAATATTCTACCCCTCATCCACTTGATGCAATATTGAATGTTTCTCATGATTATAATAATGAATGGATAATTTTTGAATATTGTACATTAGAACATGTTAATGATTTACAATGATGATGATGACTATTGTTATAATTATGGCTATAAGGATTATTCTAAGCATGACAATACAAATGAACATGAGGATACATTAGATACATCATCTTCTCTTTCATTTTATTCCTCTATTACTCCTAAAAATAAAATTAACAATACAATTCCAAAGGAACCTCTTGTTGGTAGTGTTTTATTACAATGTGATCCTAGCTTTTCAAATACTTTTAATACATTATTCAAAATAAATTAATATAAGTGCATTACATGAAAATCAATTTTGTATGATTCAAGTAAAGTAGATAAAAATAATGCATCTTATTTACCCTTCTCAATTACATTTAAAAAATTAAATACAAAGTATGTTACACCTTTTATCAATGCACAAACTAATGTAGATGAAATTTATTTATCACCTTCATTCACATTTTAAGCTCAATATAATGATTATTTTCCATAAATAGATAATGCACATGTTTCTAACTCTTATCCTATATGTCATAATGTACAAAAAGAAAACATGGTTGTTACTCTTTCTTCCCTTGACTCTCAAATATAAAGTGATAATCATGTTTGCATTTCAAAAATGACTAGTGAAAAGAATCCTTGTATTACACTTACACATGATGATGCATTGCATAGTAGTACAAATTTAAAATATTCTCCCTCTCCTTCTCTTAATGAGCATGTGGATGATACTTATTATACTCTTACCTCTTCAAATGAATTAAATTCTTATTCTAATGAACCATGGGATAATTATGATTATTGTGATTATGATGAAGATGATATAACATCTACAAATTTTAATTATTCTCTTACCTCACATATCTCTCTTGTTCAACCAAACAATAGATCACATGTTGAAATACACACACACACGCACTTATTATTATGTGCATAATTTCCACTCACTAGAAAATAAAGCACCATCTATTCAACCTAACAATATAAAAGATACTAATGAATCCCCCTCAACCCCCCTTACTATAGTAGAACCTAGATCTCAAACAAACCCAAACGAGGGTGATAGATTATTTCCCTCTAACTAGGTCCAAGTTATCACACCTCCAAAGGTTATTGAGAGCACACCGACCCTTCCTAAACAAGAATTCCAGTCTAATATACCAATGGCTAAAATAAATAATAAAATTCAAGCATTAAATGAACCCCTTGATAATGATAATATACGTTTACAAGTGTTTATTTATTTAATTCATGTTGTGGGTAATTTGAAAAAATAAGTAAATCATCTCACCCTAGAGAATGAAGAATACAAATTTTAGGTTGATGCTAATGTTATCCATAATAACCATATTCTATGTAGAATATCAATAATGAGGTTGTCACATAACTTTCAAATACCGGTGTTACATATCTTTGATGGAAAAGGAGATCCATATTTACACCTTGAGGATTATGAGAAAACCATGGCTCATATTACAAACAAGTTAATTTTGTATACAATAAAAAATGCATCATATCTATAAATCAATCCTGGCTAGAAGAAGATAGAGCATACCTACACTTCTGATTGGGAATACATTTGGTAAGTGGGAGCATGAAAAATATGGAGATACTCTAGACCCAATCAGGGGATCACTTATCACAATACACCATGCTATGAAAGATTCTAAAGCCTATAGTCTAACACAATCATGCAACAACCCTAAAAGAGTCCTAGGTTTAATGTTCAATATATTATAATAAACAAGAAAGTAAATCTAATCTAGTGATCACCAAAGCTTGTGGCACAAAGTGGGGGTTAGAAACAAAATAAACTAAGCTAAAAATGCATATAAGACATGTACTCATGTCAATGTATATGGAATCCTAATTCATGGGAGAGAAGCACAACTGCATTATCTATCTACTCTTATAAAGGAAAAATAAAGTTAGGAATACTTACCTTGAAGATGAACCTATCTAGCCTCAATCTCTCCCTTGGCTAAGGTGATTCATAATATATTGTTATGGTATGTAAGGATAAAAAAGACAAATCAGCTCTAGGCTACACAACCTATCTATGCATCCAAAAGACTTCTCCATAAGACAAAATCTGTATCTCTAAAGAAAGAATGGAACCCTAAGATTTATTCCTCAATTAGAAGGTCAATAATTAGATGTTCATTTAAAATTACTCTTCTTCACTTCTCTTATTCTCAAATGGTTGGAAATAAACTTGTATATATAGGCATATCTTACCCTAAATCCTTCTGAATATGTTGGTTGTACAGGGTCGAACCAGTCAACCCTATATGTTTTTAAGAAGTAAATCACTAGGTCCTGAGCTAGGTCAATTGAAGGGATAAAAAAAATCTAAGTGAAAAATATCCCTAAATAGTATAGGGTCAACCCTATTGACCCTATACAGTAATCAAAGGCTAAAAAACTATACATGGTTGACCTAGTTAGCCTAATATAGTCAACTGGTGAAAGGGGGTCAAGGCAAGAAAAATGAGGCTAATGATGTGACAAAGTTTGGAATGGGTAAAATAGAGAAGAATAGGCTTAGGGTAAATGATTTTAAGAGATAAGTGTGTAGATGGAAAGTGGAAAAAGGGATAACAATCTTATGAAGCACTAATGGTCTGCCCACCCCTTTCCCGATGCACCCCTTAAGGCATGCACTTAGAGAGATTGAGAATTGATGGGTTCGTAAAAGATAAAAAATGTCATTAATTGGTAAAATTTTGAAAATATTATGTGTATACATATGTCCCACTCAAAGCTCATCACGTGTCACGTAAGTGCAACACAGGATGGTGCTTCGAGAAATAGAACATGATAACATACAATGTTGATGCTAAGTAAAGTGCAGTAAGCAATAAATAAGATAAATAAAATGACAAAATTGAAAAACATATACCTTTACTTTAATTCTGTAGATAAAGAAGTAGATTGCAAGAGATGTGAAGGTGTCTAATGTGAATAATACGAGGCAAATCTATAGAAGTTAGTACAAAAATTAGCCAAAAATCATTTTTTTGGAAGATAGGCATATAATAGTGGAAAAAATTCTCTAAATCATCATGATTCTAATGCATTTTATGGTTTGAAAAATAGATGAATAAAAACAAAGATATAGGTAAAAGAAGGAATCTGCAGGAAAATAATTTGAATTTTGAAAAGTGTTTATAAATAGGGGAAAGAGAAGTCATTTGGTTAGTTTGACTTGTGAAGGAGAGAAAAAGAGATCTAGAGACCAAACGAGCTAGGATGATGAGGAGACGACATGATAGATGAGGGGGAGCTCCAGGAATGGTAGTGGGTGCACTACATGTATGCAACTATGAATCTTAAGCTAGTTTTAGATTATTTTGTTGAATTAAGTGTATATTTATAAAAAAATAATTTTTAGCATTTCTAGATGTTGAAATCAATCAAGATTAGATTCTGTAGGTAGGAAAAACCAATTAGGCAAATGGGTTTGAAGGAATTAGGGAAAAAATTGCAAAAGGCACTTTTTAAGGAAAATGCAAGGGGTCGGCAAGAAAAAACAACTAGGTCAACCTAGTCAACCCGATAGGCTAAAAATGGGAAAAATCCACACTACCAACCTAGTAGGTATGTGTCAACCATGTATGTTTTATAGAATATCAACCTAGTATAGTTTTCCAATTTATTTGAAAAGTCTGGAATGACAATGCAGTTTTAGGGAGGGGAAAAAAGAGGGTTGACTTAGATTTTTAAGTCAACCAGGTCAAAAATAAGGAAATTTTGGTCAAACTAGGTTAACCAAAGAATCAAAATGGTAATAAATGCATGCAAAAGGCCGAAAGAAGGTTAGAATGGCTTGAAATGACCAAGGGAAAAAAGGACCAATAGGCTAAAGATAGGTAAAAATGAACAAATTAAAGCAATTTAGGCTTGTGTTTTGTTACAATTATAAAAATAATTTATTGTGATTATACATGACATAGAGGATCTAATACATCTTTTGGTGTTTCTTATTTGCATAGATGACCCAAGTTTTAGATATTGGTAGATGTGTTTTGGTTATAAGATCTACTAGAGCATCTAACCATAGGTGATATAGCTAGGCTAGTAGTTATAGGCCTAGGAGGGATAGCTAACATGTGTAGGATTCCCATGAGTGTAGATCTATTAGTCATGTTCCTTAGATACTAGGAAATAATGACTAACACCTTTAGATGGGAGGTGGATGGGGATGTGGTAGATGTAGTTATCACTCTGTAGGATGTGCATGCCATCCTAGGGTTACCGATAGTAGGAGCATTGATGATTATAGGCATACTAAACATCTTGAAAGAAAGGAGAGATTTAGCCATGTGGGATACAAAATCTGATATGATATTAGTAGATAAGAGAGTTAGTATGTGTGATGTATATGCATCATAGATTCTAGATATATAGAAAGCTATGATAAGACTTGTGACACAATGAGTACTATGCCACAAGTTAGATGGAAAGGTACCACTATTCATGGTAGCCTTGAGTAGGAT
Source organism: Torreya grandis (assembly GCA_037957365.1). Taxonomy (NCBI): domain Eukaryota; kingdom Viridiplantae; phylum Streptophyta; class Pinopsida; order Cupressales; family Taxaceae; genus Torreya; species Torreya grandis. The sequence goes on from JARHVA010003366.1 coordinate 847,338, forward strand.
GATCCTAAAGGAGGGTGTACTATATGATATCATCTCTATCATTTGGGTCTAACTCATGCATGATCTATATGAGGTGTTAGTTAGAGGGCAAAAGTCTATATGACGAATCATATTATTGATGACTTGGATATATGAGAGGTTTCCCATGTATCGACTGACTGGGTTACCCCATGTGGTCGATGATAAGTTTCCTCAAGTGTGGAGATGGAGAGAGGACCTGGTAGTGCATGTCATGCCCCAAGTGCCAGTGTTGTAGATAGTGATATGCATAGACATAATATGGAAACTATATGGGCACATAGTGACTACATGGCCAAGATGATACATAGTTGTATCAACTACAACAAGGATAGAGGTGATTAGACACTATACTTGGTAGAGAGAACCACATCTAATGACATGGGTGATAGGATAGATGGGCTTACCTCATCTAATGTCACTAATATTAATACCCGAGGAGTGGGCTCAACATGTGAAAGAGATATAGGGGAGGAAGGGACTAGGGCCACCAGTGATGAGGTTGATGCTTAGACCATGTCATGAATGACCATGGGCTGGATGAGCATAACAAGGAATAGAGCAGGAGGAGATGGGTACAGAGGCAATGACACTAGAGATACCACCACCAGATCTATAATGAGATGAGCTAAGACCATCAAGGACACAAAATTAATGGAGTCAGGAGGAGCAAGAGAGAGTGGAGACTATCACCATCCTTGATGACCCAACAGGTGAGCTAAAGGAGAGTTGGATAGTAGAGAGGCCACTTAGGCGTAGGTTGAGGTGGATGCAAGCCATAATAGCCAAATTTGAGCTAAGGAGGTAACCTATAAAGGAGGTGATAGGATGCCACATAGATGGAGAGACTATGTTAGGTAGTAACACAGAGGGTGATACCATAGTGGCTGAGACATATATAGGTAATATTGATAATTAAATTATTGCTTAAGTTTTTATTTTGAAATAGAGACTAGAGGTAGATAGATATTATGAGATATAAAAATGATCTAATATCTATTTGGGTATGATTTTGTAGGTCTAGTTGAGGATGAGGAAGAGAGATGGGGGTCCCTTGTAATGGGATCACTCCATGACATCTTGTATGAGACTCTATAGCCATATGACTCTACTGTATTAGAGGACCCCAGTGTACTATCTGCCTCAACTCAGGTGAGCTAGTTCATATTAGTAGTGGTGATAGTAAGAAAAATATGAGCATAGAGAGAGGATGTAACCAAAAGTAGAGATAGGTACAGGTGAGATATGGGCATGCTAGGCCCTGGTAGAGGAGAGAGATATGCATCTAACTATAATGGTGTAGATGACACATGTATATACATTGACCTAGACCTAGTTGGTGTAGGTATAAGCATAGGTAGCACACTTATAGGGATAAGTAGAGGGACTAAGATCTCAGATGGCCTCCTTATAGCATATTATTTGGAGGAGTCAGACCAAGGCCTTGGTAGGCAGCATGACTAGGCCATAAGATAGAGAGGATGGAGTCTATTCATAGAGTTGGAGCATTATATATGGTTGTACTTTGTTGTATCAAAACTCATGAGATGTATAAATATGATGTATCATTTTGGCATACTGATGTTGATTGTGTATGTTTTTATTATTATGGTTATGGCTGTGGATTCTTTGGATATATTTATTTCTAGTGCATTTATTGAACTGTTTATTGTTTATGCTATAGGAATTATATGAGATGTAGTTTCTTTTATATCACTATGTAGAACACATGCATGGTTAAAAATAAATAGGCAAAAAGGACTTGGTAAAATATAATTAATCAAAAATGTACTACACACTATTTCATGCTGGGAAATGTGTAATAACAAGAAAATGACTAAGTATAAAGAACCAAAAGAATGGTAAAAAAAATGGTAAAAATGAATTTGTTTTATAATCAAAGTGAAAGATTTTTGCACCAAATTAAAACAAGTAAAATCATACTAAATCACGTTGGGAAGTATTAAGACAATGTAATAAAATGGAAGGTATGTAAAAGGGAAAAAATGGTATAAAAATTAATTAATTAAGTCAATCAATTATAATAAATCATGTTGGGAAGTATAAGAGAAAAACAAAATTGGAAAAAGATTGGTCTTAAATTTATCACACTAATTCAAGCTGGAAAGTATGCAAAATTCAAGAAATGGTTGCGTTCTTACATACACTCAGAAAATAAGAAAATAAGTGCAAAAGAGAAATGAAGTAAGCATAAAACACACTAAATCAAGATGGGAAGAATGTCAATGTCATGTAACTTCATAATCAATTACATCTTATCTCATATTTGACACATGTAATTTTGATTATGACTTGTATTATTGGAAAATTTTGTGAGGAATGTTGAGTCCTATATGAGGTCCTATACTAAAACCCACTAGGGTGGAAAAATTAGGGCAATTAGGGAACAAAGGATGTGGGTAATAGGAAGGAAAAAGGTGGTAATTTATGAAGAATGTTGGGTCCTATCCATAGTCTTATAAAACAACTCATAAATGAAATACCAAGGGGAGTGATCAGTAGACAAAACAATATTTTTCAAGAGGAAATATGAGGGAAATAGGGAATGAAAAAGAGAATGTAAAAAATCAAGACTTAGGCATCTTATGAGAAGACCTTAGGAGACAAGAGGCATACTAAGGACATGAGAAGACACTACGTGACTAGTGACCATCAATGTACAAAGGAAACCTATTCGCTATAGTCACAAAGATTTGAAGGCAGATAAGCATGCTATTAAGATCAACTCATGAAGGTAGATTAGTACAAGAAAAGGTAAAATGGACCTACCTTCCCATGATGTGTTCCTCATTCCTCATTGCATTTATTTAGTGATTTGGCTTTTCACTTTTTATGGGTTTTTAAGATTCCTCTTCAATATGAATTTGGAATGACCAATCATGAGAGATGTAGTGATACACATGAATGAGATATAGGATAAGGCTAAAATAAGCTAAATAACCAAAGATAAAGACTGACTAGAACACTTAAGCTTAACAATAAACTAGTATGTGATCTCAAATCTCAACCGTGTATATGCTTAGTTTGTGGAAAAAAAGGAAGAAGGGAAATAGGAGATCCAAAGTGGACTGGTGAAAGGAAGATTATAATGAGATTTATTGTTTGATAACTGTTCACATGGTAAAAGGAGAAAAGAATCAAAGGGAACAGGGTTTATATAACTAAGTCATAATGACAATTATCTATGAAAAATAGAGATAAGAAAGCAAACAATCATGAAGGCACAAGAAGAGAATTTTGATAAAAACTCAAGAAAGAAAGAGGAAGAAATGATAAAGAAAGACAATCATATGAAAAGATAAATGACAATATAAGAAAGAGATAATTCCAAAGGTAAAGAATCACCATATAAGAAAAATATGAATTGACACAACGTAAAATGATATAATAGATAGATAAAAATAAAATTGGAGCACACGCCCAATCAAAATGTATAAGAAAAGGTACCATGCATGTGCTCATAAGTACTGATAAATAGAAGACAAACATTATCCAAGATATCGGATAAATATCTATGAAGTTGGATACGAGTTGATGTTAATGTCTCATCAATCTTCATTGAAAATTGAGAAAAGACATCTCTTCTAATCTCCTCAACTAAAAAAGTTGGAATACTCGATAGATCGTGCTAAGGAAAATCAGGCAAGGGATGTTCAAGAGAATACATGGGAGTGGGATCCATGAGAGATGCAAGAATCACTGGTGGAGAAGGATCCATGAATGGACTCATAGGTGGAGAGGGATCCATAGGTGAGGGAAGGTCCATAGGTGAAGGAATCATGGCTGGAGGCACAAAAGGTGATGAAGGGACCATAGGAGGGGATGGAACCACTAGAGGTAGAGCCATGGGAGAAGAAGGAGAAGCCTTCTTACAGGAATGACGTGTGGGAAAAATGGAAGAAGGTACAGGAATATATATAAGGTGATCCTTAAGGTGTTGTTGAAGGATGCAACAATGATCGATGTGATGGGTGCCACATTGGTGACATTACACCTCACCATACTTAGGCATATATTTAGGTAGAACCTTCAGGAGAGGCATGGATTTTTATGATGTAGGAGAAGAAGGATGCAAAGTATTAATATATTATCACAACCTGTGACAATGGGTAGAAGAATGATTATCTATTTCATGGAAGTAATAGATATGATTGTGAGTGGTCTTAGTCAAAACACTCATAAAAGGAGGTATAATAAGAGTGGAATAAGCTAAAAAGGACTCATTGGCCCATTTGGTGGGCAATGGTGCCATATTAGGCAAGGGTAGCAAACCATGACCAAAATAAGGTGGTGATGGAGGAAGAATGGAATTAGGCTTAATAAAAAGAGTAATAGGATGAGAAGCAGGGGTAGGCTCAGTGAGAGCAAGAGCAAGAATAGGTTCAACTATAGCAAGAGAAAGAATGGGCTCAACTATGGTGGGAATAGGAATGGGCTCTTATAAGAGCTCTATTAAGGGAGGGGCAAGATCTACATAAGGTCTAAGGAGGGTTGTAATAATCTCAGGAGTAAACCAACTAAGGTGATTAGGGTAACTAGAAAAATGGTAAGGCCCAATCATAACATGATCCATGAGTATACTCCTACAAAGTTCTTAAAAAATTGGAGGTTTTGGCACTATCTCTTAGTGGATTAGAGATGTAGAGGATGATGAATGTTGTTCAATAACTTTGATATATGCTTGCAAATTCTACTAATTGGGTTGATTGGGTCGATCAAGCTTTATATAAACTTACTATTGAATGCCTAAAAATGCACAAGGTCAACTGGGTTGACTTATTAGTTTAGACTGGATGTCTAAAAATCTAAAAACTTGTACTGGGTTGACAAGGTCAATTTAGTATCCTATACCTAAAATCCTATGCAAAAAAATTAGATACTGGGTTGATATATTTGATCCACTATGGTAAATATATGATTAAAAAAATGATGAAAGAATGAAATAAATGAAATAAGGTAAACACATCCTGCAAGGGTTAGTTTACATCAGGTTTACTAAAATGTATGCAATCAGAAATGCATCATGTCTATAAATCAATCCTAGCTCGAAGAAGATAAAGCATACCTACACTTATAATTGGGAATAAATTTGTTAAGCGGGAGCATGAACAATATTGGGATCCTCTAGACCTAATTACGGGATTACTTGTCATAATACACCATGCTAGGAAGGGTTCCAAAGCCTAAAATCAAACACAATCATGTAAAAACCCTAATAGAGTCCTAGGTTTGATGTTAACTCTATTCTAATAAACAAGAAAGTAAATCTAATCTAGTGCTCACTAAAGCTTGTGGCACAAAGTGGGGGTTAGAAACAAAACAAACTAAACTAAACATCTATAGAAGACATATACTCATGTCAATGTATATAGAATCTTAATGCATGGGATAAAAGCACAAATGCATTATCTATATACTCTTACAAAGGAGAAATAAAGTTAAGAATACTTATGTTGAAGATGAACCCACCGAGCCTCAATATCTCCCTTGGCAAAGGTGTTTTTCAAGAGATTGTTATGGTATGTAAGGATAAAAAATATAAATCAGCTTTAGGATACACAACCTATCTATGCATCCAAAAGACTTCTCCACAATACAAGATCTGTATCTCCAAATAAAGTATGGAACCCTAAGCTTTATTCCTCAAGTAGAATGGTCAATAATTAGATGTTCATTCACACTTATTCTTATTCACTTATCTTCTTCTCAAATGGTTGGAAATGAACTTGTATATATAGGTAGATCTTGCCCTAAATCCTTCCAAATATGTCAGTTGTATAGGGTTGACCCAGTTGACCCTATATGTTTTTAGGAGGTAAATCACTAGGTCCAGATCTAGGTTAGATGAAGGGATAACAAAACTCCAAGTGAAAAATATCCCTAAATATTATAGGGTTGACCCTGTCGACCCTATATAGTAATCAAAGACTAAAAACTATATAGGGTCGACCTAGTTGACCTAGTACAATCAACTGGTGAAAGGGAGTCAAGGCAAGAAAAAGGAGGATAATGATGTGACAAATGTTTGGAATGGGTACAATAGAGAAGAATAAGCTTAGGGTAAATGGTTTTAGGAGACAAGTGTGTAGATGGCAAAAAGGAAAACAATCTTACGAATCACTAATGGTTTGCCCACCCCTTTTCTATTGCACCCTTTAAGGTGTGCACTCAGAAATATTGAGACTTGACAGGTTCTTGCAAGATAAAAAGTGTCAGTAATCGATAAAACTTTGAAAATATTATGTGTATACAAATTCTACTAAAGTGTTTCCAAAGTGACTAAAGGATAAAGGACTAAATTGGTTCCACCATACATCTCCTAGTGGATCTTTACATACATATGTGGAGCTATAGATAGTCTTTCTCAGGCATTATATATAGAATAAGGGAATTTAGTAACACATGAGAGGTTACCTTCACTACACCAGGGTGAGACAAAGCCTACATCATAATACATTTTATGGTTCGAATCTTGCTTGCATCAATTAATTTATCAACCAACAAATTTACAAGTAAAATATATATTTGATAGAAGTTTAATCTATCCTCTCAAGGACATATTGTTACATCAAACATCTAAATAATTCAAAAATATATGCAACAAAACTACATCATTAGAGGCACAGTTAGAATTATTCATTATACATTCAAAAGCAAATTTGGCTATAGATCCCTTAGAACCTAAAACATAAAATTTGGCACAAGATCCTACTCCACTTCCATTTTATAAACCAAAGGAACACAAACAACCAATAAAAATACTCAATAAGGGCATAAAGTCACTCTACACAACACAATCTATAGTGAGTAGAACATAGGATATATGTAGAGAGGTTATACAGATTTTAGATAAGGTTGGGACTCATGACATCTTGCTTACACTAATAGATAAGGGGATGATCACACTTCCTTCAACTTATCATCATCCATGACACCATTTTCACTACGTATTATTCACCATTTTTGGCCTACATACAAGGCTAAAAGAGTTGAGCAGGGTCCTGATTGAAGAAGTGATTCAATGATAAAAGAGGGAGATCATATTGCTTGCAATGCTTTTGAAACACTTTAATCAAGCTTAGAGTGTAATTATATTGATCCTCAAAGGATAGGTCTATATAGTAAACAAAGGATCTAGGTAATTTTGCATAGATAATCAGTTTGAGTCATAGACAAGTTTACTTATGCCTCAAGAAATCATTCAAGCTTCCAAAGATTAAGCAAAATCTTAAAAAAACAAGTCTATATAGATTAGACCATCATCAGGACATCACTTAGAAATAGACTAGTTAGCTTGTTTGTACATCTAATAAGTATGCTCAAAAAGCCTTTCAATCCCTCATGGACATGTTGTTCTTAGTACCTAGATCATCCCCTGTAAGTTTCATGCCTTCACGCTTTTTCTATCTCAAGATATAAGCTTTCAAAGATTAAATTGCAAAATGAGACATTCACATAGACGTCAAATTTAAGCTCAAACAAAATCCATTGGTGTTTAAAGTTTGAAGGTCTCACAGATGTCATTGATGGTCACATCGACATCAAAATAAATCTCGGTTAAAAAACCACTAGATTTTAAATTTGATGGTCACATGAATGTCAAATACGATCATGTGGATTTTAAATGATGGGAGTGCAGACGTCAAAATAATGCTCATGAATTAATCATTGAGTTCAAATGGTGGGTCCTAGGTAGATTTCATGGTATTAATTCAATTATATGTTTAGATGTAATGATGAGTGGAGGTCAAAGAGGTCAATGGATCTTGGCAACAGATAAAGAAATCATAAGTGTCAAAAGCGCATGAGTCCTGGTAGAAGATCTATAGATTGAATTCATTTATTTACATGCATATCAATGATGCAAGATGGTCAAGAAGTCAATAGGTCTGAGTCATAATTTGATGGTCAATCAAACAAAGGTGAGCCCAGTAAGCTTCCATTAGAAGTGGAAGAAGTTTTTGATGGGAAAAATAAATACAAAGGCACCAAAGCTCGAGCATGATCTAGATTGAACTAGTGGGACCAAACATTGATAAAATATATCCATACAGGTAAATAGGTTGATTAAAAGGCCTAATGCGGAATAAAGATTGATAACTTATTATTAATATATGACTAGGCATTAAACATGCTTTGTATCTATACATTGATTATAAGAAAACCAATATTCGGATTGGTTTTCAATCTACAGTAAGACCTATTCTCAGGAGGAGATATTTATGATTATGAAGGCATTTCTTATCTTCAGGTGTCATCATACCTTTGATGAATAGGTATATCTATCCACCCAAAACAAACCAAGCATCTCCATCAATTCCAAGGCATAAAAGATTTTTCCTCATGGTAGATCAAATAGAAAGTGGAGTAGAGTCCCAAGATGAAGATTTTACGGTTAGATAAAAACATAAGAGAATTTAATTCTTTGACATAACCTTTGAAATCTTCCTTTTTGATAAGATCATGACTCAATATCCTCAAGTTGGTGCTAATCATAGAGAGCAGCTGGACCTTTTCTATAAATATAGGCTTCTAAGCCTTGAAAAATCTTGGGAAATCCCTCTCTTGGGCATGACTAGACTCTACCAAGATTGATCTTTTGTAACCTCTTGAGATAAATAAAGGTCTCTTTTCAAATTTTATTATTCTGGTATAGTGTGTTAATATTAGATTGATTTACATATGTGGTAGAAATATATCTCCCTTGTCAAATCCTAATCTCACCTAGCTACTAATAGATCTTGTTGTGTAGGTCAAGTTTAGTTTTTAATGTCATTTGATTATAGCCAACAAGTGGATACATTGACTAGTTAGTGCCTTGAATTAGGTCTCTCCATAACTTCCCTCAGGTTGTGATCACTTGGTGAACATATTCATGAAATACTAATGTATAAACAACCATTTGGAATTGTAAATATGATCTCATTAGTGTTTTTATATGTTCATCTACAATAGATAAACAATCACATTACTGGTGCATCACCTCCTTTATATATTTTCATGCATTAGTACCAATTTATCTCTCCCTTTTCTTAGTCATAATTTATTATAGGTGATAGATATAAAATGAATTTAGTTTAGGTGATAGATCTAGAAGGAATTTAGTTTAGTCTAACCCAAGTTTAGGTGACCCACAACCTAGGGTTAGTCCCATGTTGGACAAGATTTATGTAAGAGGACCTGAACAATCCCCTTATTTAGCTAGAGTGCAATCTAGGACACCAATAGGTACCACAGAAGAATTATTATCATTTTCAATAGATCAAAAAACATTTAAATGATAATTTTTATGCACTCATAGCTCACATCAACCAGTGTGTTAGTAGAGGCATCATAGAGTTCACATAGGGGGCATAAAGTCCTCATTTGCCATAATCTCCTAGATCAGAATCCTATATGACCGAGTTATCCTCAAACATTCATTTTAAGGAATCATTGGTTACTCATTGTATAATACAACTATTTATCAATGGTCCTTCACATCACAACCTCAATAATGATGGCAACCAATTCACGCAGTTTAGAATGCACATCTAGTGCATATGCAAATTAAGATATTTAGGAATAATTACAAACCCGAAGGCATATTTTTGGTACAAAAACCAATCAAAATCTATGGAATCAATTATAGAGATCAGAATGCACCTCTAGTGTGTACATCGATCAAAATATTTGGGATTAATTATCAACCCAAGGGCATAGTTTTAGTTTGACAACCAATAAATATATGTGAAAATCATTATAGAGATCAAAACCCAAATTCAATTTGCACATTGATTAAAATATTTTCAAGAAATCAGACAACTCATAGTGCAATTTCAGAGCATCAACCAATCAAGATTTTTGCATCAAAGTCTACATATTTATCCACTAATATTGCATCACAAGCAGCTCTAGTTTCATAGTTTATGTCTATAGTGACACATCATGAGCAGTATGGTTTACCATCACATGTTATACATGTATACATATTATGAGATATAAAGAAAAAACCATATACCAATACAATATAAAAAATTAAATATCCTACACATATGCCTAAAATATTCATAACACATATACAAATCAATTAATAATACTCCAACTAAAACCAAATTGTAAACATCAAAATTTCAAACAATCAATAAATTTTAATCGCATAATAAATTATTTAATATAACCAAATATAGATACCAATAGAAAATGCCAAATTAAAATAACAACCACACCCATACACACACACACACACACACACACACACACAAAACTCAGAACATCATTTCAATACAAATATGATGCATCACTCAATGATGTGAACATGACTACTAAGACCAACTCCCTCACTCTCACTCTCAGATAAATAAAAAATAGAAATTGAGGTCCCACTATCTCTATGAGACCTTGATCTATGACTGTGCCTACTCTCTCTCCTAATACATTTGAATATAAACTTTATACTCAACATACTCTCGATGTACTCATATGTAGTATTTTACTATATAAATACTCACCCCACCTAGACCATCACAAGAGGGCATGGTCTACCTCTATACCTCCACAGTAACTCATCTCTATTTGTTGATAATTACCTGAATGCCATAGTTGTTATCACCACATGATCAAACAAATGAGCATGCACTCTAGTTATATTAGTGGCTCACTCCACCAATCCATCATCAATGACATCATCTAGGATATGTCATGTCAACTCATGCAGCTCTGAATCAATGGTAACATCCAAATAATCATCATCTCCTATACTTTTAAGTATCTATATGATTCATAAGAATACTATTATATCAAAATTCATGATCAAAATTATGTAGAACATAAAAATAAACTAACTTACCATCAAAATCCCTTAGGGGTTCTACATTCAGTACCTCCTGTGTGATCATCCCATCTCTTGAGAACAAAGGATACCATTTTTGCTCACTCCACCAAGATACATAAGCCTCAATTACTCCATCAATGTCCACATCTAGTACCTCAATCTTTGGATCCCATTCTATCACTGGTATAGGAAATAACTCAGTAATCGATGACCTCAGCCTAGTCCCTGGCCTCATAGCAGCTTGAGAACTCCTCAACCACACCATAGGTATTGGGGAAAAATCTTGTATAAAACCAAAATTTTAGGTAACCCTCTCATACTCAAACTACTCGTATACATTATGCCACTAATAATGTATCCAAAAACTAACTCAAATCCACCTCAACTATGTACTATCCTAAGGCCACCCCTAATAGCCCTTATAGGGTCTCTAGATAATATTCTCTACTCTCAAACTATCTTATAACTACCATCAATATGTAGTACTCCTCCTTGATGCATGCCCTATCCTCATCCATATTTCTACAAATACCTATGGGTGAGCCCATTCATACTGCAGATGTGCCACTTGCATACTCATAGCTATGTGATCATATGCCCAAAAATGTAATAGTTTTGATGCACCAATACCCCCATCACTCATCTCCTATTTAAATTAGTATAGCTCCCTGTATAAATGAACTAGCATGGTATGAATTTAAGAATACATGGTGATATGATGCTTAATGTTATACACTATCTCATGCATCCTATATGAGATAGAGACACCACTCCCATCCATAACAATAAATGATGATAATAACACAACTAGAAATTTTTACAATCACAAAATGTTATCCATAACAATCATGGTCAACAAAATGTCATTATGACTCCCTAAGTGATGAGTCCTTATCACCATTGAAAATAAGTACCTAGGTGCTCATTGTATAGGTTGAGTACTAGTAGCCTCCTACAATATAAACAATTTCCTAGAGATTGGCAACTGTAGGATCTGATAAACATCCTCCAATGTCATAGTCATCTCACTCATAGGTAGCCATAATGTGCATGTGTTTGCATTCCACCTTTCACATAATGCAATGATCATATGCTTCTCCTAGGCATAAGCTCCAAAAAAACAAAATATCACATCCCTACTCTCTTGAGAACCTCTATATCAACATCAAACATAGGCAACCCTATATAGTCTCCATCATCTTACCTATATGAAACTCCCGCATACATGCATCAACCTGTAAAATTACAACCAAATATAACACCAGTTAAACAACACCAACACCAACAAAAAACAACAAGAATAAAAAAGTAGTCAACAATGTTGAGCACTATATCTAGATCCTATTGGATGATAGTACTTCCCAGAGGGAAATGACACTAGATAATAGCACCACACTCTGGATAGTAGCACCAAGATCTACCAACTTTCTCTAAACCAACCCAAAAATAATCTTTTTCTAGAAAAATATATAAAATAGACAACAAAAATGATAAAAATAGGGAAAGTTAGGGTCCCTTACCAAGTGAACCTCCTCCCTGGCTTGAATATGCGCATTAACCTCCTTATAGCATGAGAAACTAGTATATTGTATCCTTGACATGTTTCTCTCTCTCAGACTCAAACTTCTTTTCACCAGGGTAAATTTTAATGATGAATATTCCAATTTTTGGATTTTGGTTGTGGCAAATTTTTAGGGTTGGTAGATGGGACTAGATAACCAAAATTTTAGGGATATATGCTATTTTGAGGGTCATCTCACCAACCCTTTACAATATTATCTTTGAAAACAATTTAATTCACCACACATATATATAATATACCCCTCAATCCTGATATCAAATAATAAAATACCTTTGAATCTAAATTAATCAAATGGTTATGCTAAATAAAACTACTAAATGACAACACTGAATGCCATTACTAAACGGCATTGCTGAATGGCAGACCAATGATCGTGCTGAATGGAATACAAAAGAAATTCACTAGGTTAAAGTTTAGGGGCATGGAAAACCACAAAAATCAAGGACTATATTCCCAAGTCCTACCAGGTGTAGGTGGAAAAGAATAAGGAAACCAAAATTTGAAACATTGAAAGACAACCATTAAATGTACCTCACCTGTTGAAGGATAATGAAGTGACTTTTAATGGAATGTACAAACAAAACCTGACATGTGCACCTTTAAATTAGGAATTGGTGAAGTTGTCTGTAATAAGCATGTCATGGATCCATTTGATAGATTCAAAATACATATGTAATCATATGAACTAGCCAAAAAAATGGTCCACAATAAAAAAGATGAAACCCTTAGTGACATAAAGATTGAACTATTGCATAGAATTCAAGATTAGGATCAATTTAATCTTGAATTTTATGCAAAAATTCAATCTTTATGTCAACAAGGGTTTTATATTTTTTATTAATTGATCATTGTTCAACTATAACATTCTTGACCTTTTTTTGGTGAGCCCATATACTCTGGATAGATTTTGGAGCACCAAGGACATAATCTATATGACCACCTAGAAAGTGACCAAGCAACTTGGTAGTAGACCAACTACACTTGTAACCCTTTCAATCTAGATATATGTTCCCAATAAAAACATCTAACCTTGGTGATGACACAACTATTTGACTAGGTTATTGGATAGAGCTATTTAGTCTGACCATTCAATAGAGCCATTTGGCTACACCATCGGTAGAATTGAGTAGCTCTACCATCAATATAACTAAGTGTCTTGACTATGAGTAGATCTAAATGGATTAGACTTAAGAAGATGGAAAAGCTGAAAGGCTCAGCTATGGGTAGAGATGAATGGATTGGCTAATGGTAGAGCTGAATGACTCAACTGGTGGTAGAGCTGAATGGCTTGGCTACTCGCAGAGCCAAACTAAAATTTATGCTCTTTGATTAGAGCATACTATGTGGTGAAATGGCTTGATAAGATCATTACATAGAAATAAACCTAAAAAAATTTACCTCCTAGATTAAACCTATTAACAAAAAATACAGTTGGGAGAATTGGAGGAAATTCTAGACCTGTCGATTTGCCAAGGCTATGGATCAGATTCACCTAAATAAATCTAAGGGGGTTTGGTATATGGGCTCTTACAATTTACCCTTCTTTTCACTCAAATGATGAAAATGAATTTCCAATTATTTAAAATGACCTATTTAAGTCATAACTTACCTAAAGCCACACTATTAAGGTTACACATGCATGCCAATTTCACTAATTAAATATAACTCTTGTTATTGCTATATCTCAATAATTGTATCTCTATTCACGAATTATTTATTGCACATGGGACTTGATACTGATACACTCTATCCTATATTGGTAAAACTAATAATATCATTAGCTTCAAACCTAAAAAATGATAAAAATAATCACATTATACTAACCATATAACAAACCAACTACACACTCCATTATCAACTGTGACACAATAAATACATTATCTAAACATAATATCACATAAAAATTACCAATTAACACCAACACAAATGAAAATTAACACTTTTGGTTACATATCCTCATCATAATCTCAGATCTCTCACCAAAAGGAGGGGAAAATATGCATAATTGAATCAAACATATAAAGTTACATTTAGATTTTTAAGCACATAGGTTTACACAGACATCCAAAGTCACAAATTTTTAGAGATACAAACATACATGTCTACATAGGTTTACACATGAATTTAGAATCACATATTTTTAGATATGTAAACACACGGGTCTACACAAATTTACACAGGCATCTAGAGTCATATATTTTTAGAGATATAAACACATAGGTCTACACGGGTTTACACAAGCATTCAGATGCATAGATTATTCATATTTTTAGACACATAGGTTTATACATGCATCTAGAGTCACATATTTTTAGAGATATAGACACACAAGTCTACACCAGTCTACATAGGTTTATATAGGTATTCAAATGCATAGCTTATTCAGATGTTTAAACACATAGGTTTACATAGGTATCTAGAGTCATAGATTTCTAAAAATATAGACACACAGGTCTACACAAGTTTATGAAAAATTTCATAGGTTTTTAGATATATAGATACACAGGTCTACACAAGGTTTATGTAGGTTTACATGGGTATTTAGATGTGCACTCTACACATATATACAACTTTTGACATAGGTATACCAGTTCATTCAGATATTCATATACATAGCCACATCACTCAAATATCAAGATTAAGGGGCATGATGCAAATCACATGTTCTTAGTCCCCATTTTCAGATTCATTAGGTTACACTAGTATCATCACCAGGTTTTCACTAGTTTTGGTCACATGTTCATATATAGTGGTTGATCCATAGTATTATACTAGACCCAGTTTATATAATCAGATTCAGAGTGGGGGTAAGTGAGCCTTATTTATTCACATATTTAGTTATAGTACTTAGATTTAGAGTGGGGGTAAGCAAGCCTTATTTCTCCATGCATTCAATTTACATTACTAAAATTTAGAGTGGGGGCAAGTAAACCTTGTTTCTCCATGCATTTAGTTTACATACTCAGTTTTAGTACAAGGGGTGTTCACACCATATGTTTTCCATTCAAATGTTATACTCCAATTATTATCCACTTCTCTATCCAAGAAGTGGGCCAAATCCATATTACATTCACATAGGTAAGTACATGTACATATTTCTATTTTTTTTTACTCTAGTACTTCCATTTTATTACATTACTAGAATAAAAGGGTGACAAATGTAAACACCCTAATTTGGTCAAGAAACCAAAAGTAATATGTATTTTCTTGCTCTTTCACATAAAGGGTCTTATTAATGGTTATAGTCCTTGTTTTCCTGGTCATCTTAAGTCTTTTGATATTTCTTATGTCTTATTTTACCTATTTTTGACACCCTTAGTAGACATGGGTCACCTTTTCCCAATATCAGGGACCCCTATCTTGTCATCTGAAATTTTATTCTATTTTGAGCCTTATGACATTAGTGCCACTTTTGAGATAGTATCACCACATAACATTAGTGTCCACTTTTTTTCTTTAGTGTTTGATGGACCCTTTTACCTATGTTTGAGTCCTAACCCTTTTGTGACCCTTCTCTTATGTTTTTTATATCTTTTTCATGACTTGTTGTCCATCGAACAAGGTATTATATTAAAAACAAATATGTTCCTATATAAAGAACCTTACAAGGAATTTTACATCTAGCACTAATAATTTTGGCACTTATTTACATAAAATCAACCAATATTATAGCTCAAATAATCAACATACTACTCAACATTCACACCTAGACATTTGCATGCTTGATTAAAAAAGGCCTAGGTGAAATTCATTCTAGCATACCATGCAAGTTGATGGTGCACATTTCCTAAGGGAGAACTACATATGATCTGAGACCCCTCGCATTAGGTTTAATGTAGGTAGTGGCTAGGATAACAAGGGTTATAATTCATGAGATTCTAACATCTTAGAACCTAGTTTTGCTTTCCTTTTGCATTTGATTAGTTAATTATTTAATGTGTGTAGGTATTAATTAGGGTTTAGGATAAGAATAAAATAAAATAGTGACATAGATGAGCCCCTTGTATGACAAAAAATACCTATAGGACCCTTAAGAACTCCCGTGTTGCCCTAAAAGTTATAAACAATCACTATAAGGACACTAGCACCATAATTAGACATTAGTCTCACATGGTGCTACTATCTTAAAGGGGGCACTACTTTTTAGAGCTGGATCTCAAAAAATAATCAATATATAAAAGATTCCTCTGTGTCTACTCAACTATCTCTAGTACTTAGATCCATAAAAAACTCTGCATAAATCCAAATAAGTCCCCTCTCTCCTTGTATTTACTATTTTTGGAAAGTTCCATAGAATCAATAAATTACAATTTTATTCTAGATTATAAATAGACCCAACCTTTTAATCTAGATTATGATTTACATAGTAAACCCAAAAAGGTTAAAATAAGTTAAATCTCTCTTAAGGGACCAAAAGTTGGTATGTGGGAGGCATATCTTTTGACTCATTAGCCCAATTAATGAATCATCTTTATAGACATGTTTAAGTAGGTGTATGAATACTATGATGTCCCCCCTTTACTCTCCATCACATCTTAGGACCAAAATTTGTAGTTGGTTAGATACATTCTTGAAGAGAATCTTTTCATCCTTGAAAGGGCAAATAGACTGAACTTCCACCACACATTATAGGAAAGAGGGATAGAAACAAGACATTAGATCCTATAGCTTCATGGGTGAGTCCTTTTAACATCTACCATAGATTTTATGGTACTTAATATGAGTGAGACATAGTGGAAATTTTCTCTCACATCCAAATGTATCTTAAGAGACCAAAAGTTGGTCTATAAGAGGTGTATCTTCTGACTCATTAACCTAATAGAGGAACCATCTATGTGGAAATGTTTAAATAGGAATATGAATGTTGTAATGGCCATATTTCTCTTAGTCATGTCCTAGGATCTAAATTTTTAGTTGGTCAGATGCATCCCTTAAGAGAATCTTCTTGTCCTTAAGAATGCAAATGGATCAAACTTCTATCATGCATTGTAGGAGAACTGTGAGGGGTAGCGATGAGCCATAAAATCATATAGTTTCATGGGAACTCTTATAATCACCCCTCAGATGTTTCTCTCTTACTTAAGATGAGAGAGACACAAAAATGAGTTTTCTCTTGTATCCAAATTTTTTGTAAGGGATAAAAAATTAGTTTGTGGAGGTGTATCTTCTGACTTATTAGCCCAATCAATGATTCATCTTCACAGATACGTCTAAATGGATGTATAAATGCTGGAATGTATCCTATATACTCTCTATCATATATTGGGACCAAAATTTGTAGTTGGTCAAATGCATCCCTTATGAAAATCTTCTCATCCTTAAGAGTGAAAATGGACCAAACTTCTGTCGTATGTTACAAGAGAACCGCAAGGGGTAGAGATGAGAATATAAATCTTATAGTTTCATAGACAAGCTATATTAACATCCTTAATAGGATTATATGGCACTTGAGATGAGTGAAACATGATGATAAGTTTTCTCTCATAACCAAATATCTTCTAAGAGACTAAAAGGTGGTCTATGGGAGGTGTATCTTCTAACTCGTAAGCCCAATCAATGAACCATCTACATGAACACATCTGGATAGGTATATGAATGTTGTAATGACTACCCTCTACTCTCTATCATGTCTATGACTGAAAGTTGTACTCGATTTAAAACATCCCTTAAGAGAATATTCTTGTCCTTGAGAGTGTAAATAGACTAAAATTTCACCATGCATTACAAGAGAATTATGAGTGGTAGAGACATGTATTTAACTCAAATAGTTACATGGGTGAGTCCTATACATAACCTTCAAAGTATTATCTCTCACTCAAGATGAGTGAGACATGACAATGAGTTTTATCTTGTAGATAAATCTCTCTTAAGGGACTAAAAGTTGGTTCATGGGAGGCATATATTCTAATATATAAATGACAATAACACACTAATGATAAAAAACATGATGGGAATGCTGGCATATGTTAATGGATGGACTCAATTACAATCTCCAAACAAGGATCACCATGATTATGAGCTTACTAACACTATAAACTGAGTCAAGGCAACAATAATAAAAGCAAATAAACAAGAAAACACAAAAAGATGAAAACAAAAATACATACAAATAATCTTATCTAGAACCAAAGAAAAATCCTTGTGTAAAGGCTTGAAGGAATGATAAATGGTTGGTGTCCCCAAAAAAAGATACATGTAAGGTGATGGTATTTGGGGATAAGATATACTAGCATAAACTACATGCTTTGACCTGATATAGTAGGGTGAAAACTATGAGATTGTCATTGAAGATGTTGAAAGGCTTGGGATATTTTTCCCCTAGGCTAAGGAGATAATGAATCAAATTTAGAAATAGGGGAATAGAAGAATAAGAAAGGTTTAATCGTACTTCTTGTGACCTTACTCCTCCCTATGATTACACATTAGCTCACATGCAGACTACCAACCCTGGTTATCCTAATTTGAGACATTTGCCACTCACATGTACCTTTCTTGCATCATACATCTAGCCCCTATACATCCTTATCACCTTACTACCCTTTTATGCATAGATAGGCCCTCTAGATGCCTCTTAGGGACCTTTTAGAGGCATTTTGACAACCCAAAGTTTCCATTTTACCCAAGCCACAACTTAGGGAGGAAACCCATGGCATAGGACACACGTTTCCTTCACAAAATCCATGGCTTAGGTCATGGATCCTAAATAGGCAAAAAAGGCCCCAATTTGGCCCAAATGACTAAAATGGCTACTTTTTGACCCTTGGTGGATTAGGGTTACCTTATATGATGCTTCATCATTCATTTTAGCTTCTCTCTCCTACATTTTTGATCTGATCTTCCCACTTGATCATCACACTCATAGATTTTTTTCCTTCTTGAATCTCACTTGGCTCATTCTTGGCACACTTAGCTTTCATTGTGATAGGGGATGCCCTAATATTATGTAGTTTATCTTGATGACTCACATTGTTCTCTATAGTTTTCCTTAATTTTTTGGGTTTCTCCTAACCCTCTCAATACTCCATTTCACCTATTCTTGTGGTCCTTCTATTGGCTCTCTCTCAGTTGGTAGATTCTCCTTCACCTCTTCCACTACTTTTAGCTCTTGGTTTGAACTCAACTTACACATAGCCTGATCCTCCTCCTTGATTGCTTCCTAGCTTGGATAATCAGTTAGTATAAATTTTTCACACTATTATTGAGTTTGATATGAGGGCACTTTACTATGCAAAGTGAAATTCCTCTTTGTTTACAATAGATATGCTAGGTTTTGATTATTTTAGTGATTTAACTTGTTTAGGGCATTATCTAAGATAATTTATAAAGTTTTATGCATTTGTATGTAGTTAATAATATCTTTCATTGATTGAAATATATTCCATTATATGTCATGCTCTCTTTGGAAACATTTATTATTACATAGTAAAATCATAAATGCTCAAAATAATCTATACAATTTGCATAAACAATTTCCTCTTTTGCTAAACTACAAAATTACATTATTAGGAAATAATAGTGTTGAAAATAAAGAGTTAGCTTAGATTAGGCATGATATTTCACCCTTGATTGAAAATGTCTTTACTTCATAAAATATATTTCATTTATCCTGAAAGTGCCTTTGCTTCTAAGTTTACTCATTACTTCATAGCTCTCTTTATTCAACATTGTCATGTACACAATTTTTATGTAAGTGAATTTCTAGTCTTAACTACTTGCTTCACTATGGTTATACCCATCAGAGATACCTACATCCTTTATGTGCTCTATCATGCTATCCCTAACCTGATTTACAATTTTATCTATAGCTTGGTGAAATCCATCAAACTGGATAGGATCTATAGATCTCTAGTAGCCCATATAAGCGTTGAGCATTCTAGCCTTCTAGTTATTTGTTTAAGTAACCTATGTATCCCCATGCCAAACACTAGTGGTTTCATTTAGATTCTTGGAGCTACAAAAGGGGTGGCTGAAATGACTCTAAATTCCACAATGCAAGTGGACATTGCCTACATAGTCCCATGGACTTTAGGCCAAATGTATTTCTCCTAGGGATATGGGATAAAATAAAATTAATGACAATTAGGTATATCATGATAGAGAAGAAATAGGAAAGGTATACTTGTTAAACAACAAGAGCATTAAGTAAATGTTGCTCATGAAATAACAAGAGCATTAGGCAAAGGTTGTTCATAAAATGATGATAATGTTTGGAAAATAGAAGCATAAATGAAAAGTGGAGTGCACCAATTTAAAATGCATAATTCCCACTGACATACCTCATAAAATGGTGAGATTTTAAGGGAATAAAAATGGATATTGAGAGTGGCTGAGCTAACCCAAGATGCCCCATGCATCCAAGCATTGCCTACATAATTCATGTGGAACTTAGGTTGATGTAGTTCTCATAGAAATGGGAGGAGAATTAATGTTATTTTTATGCAGATCATAATTGAACCAAACTAGATATGAGGTTCCATCCCAAAAATTATTTGGGGCTTTATATCTTGCATGGAAATTATAAGCCAATTTTTGTGATTTTGTGATGTTTAGGGTTTTTCCTAGGCCTTTTAAATGTTTTTGGGTTTTTTGGAATTATGAAATCAAGGTAATATGTTAAAATGTACAATGAACTATCTAGAAAAGGGAACTCAACCTTAGGTAGAGGTTCAAATAATAGCTAAACCAACTACAATGGTATCTTCCATGAACCAACCACAGAACCTGAGGGATTGGAGGATACCATGCAACAAAAAAATTGAAATGGAAATGACACATGATGTGAAAATGATATTAGGAGAAGCAATGAGAGTAAGTTTACAAGGAACTATCAAAAAGCTAACACCCTTATTAATATACCTTGAAACACTATTCTACAAAGAAATTATTGATGCTAATCATTTTGAATTGCCTTTAGAATGATATTAGTTGAATCTATCTACAATACCTTTTATTTGTAATCAAGATCATGATCAGTAATAGGAAAATTTAGGAAATGATTAAATAATGGTCCATGAAATGGTATGGTATTATGAATATTAATGGTCCAAGGAATAATATGGTAAAATAACAAAGGTGAAATGGGTGCCCCCAATCGAGGGCTCTTATAGATAATGGTTTGAATTAGTTAAGCATAATAACGTTTGAGATGTATAATATTAAATGGTTCTTTGAGCTCTTGCTCATATAGTGTAGCTAATATATATGCTCCACAACCATATTTTTTAATAAAAACAAAAGGCCCAATCCAATTGGATTCAAACTTATGTTTCTTCTTACGTTTAGTGTTGGTTTTCTTTTGATTCTCTGTCAACACCAAATCACTAATTTTGAATTCTATGCAAAGAATATGTTGGCTATAACTATGGCCCAACTGATTTTGATAGGTTCATAAATGGTACAATGTTACTTGTCATTTCTCATCCAAGATGTCTAGATCTTATAATCTGGCCACTCTATATGCTTCATCATGAATGATATTCTATAGATAAATTTGCAAAGAGGGTAACTCAATCTCAACAAGAATAATGGCCTCAGAGCCAAAGACCAAGGAATATGGTGTGGATCATGTAGGTGTGTAGCTACTAGTACGGTCATACATCCTATAACCCATTTTAGGCATGCTTTCCCTTAAGCCAAAACTTATAAAAATGATATCACTCAAAAATCTTCAATTGGCACAAACAAGATCATCAAGACACAAAACTACCTAGAACACATCACAAAGAAGTGAACAAACCTTTATGAGCATCAAAATATTTTTAACATTTCATCAATCTCATTAGGCCACCTAAAAACAATCATTATAATCTTACAAAAACTACATACACAATAACATTTGCTTATCCACTGAAAGTAGTCTCTTAATAAGCATAGATAGAGACATCCTCTGCACCATAATGCTCTAAAACAAAGTGAATCTAGGAGTGTCCCACATATCCTTAGTAACCACTAAAATCCTATTATAGCTATAAGATTTCTTGATTTTGTTCTTCTTTTTCTCAGTCTAAATTATGACAACTGGTTCCTTTTCTAAATCACTCTCCTTCTCTTCTAAGATTGAATTGACAACACATGAAGCAACTATGGAATCTTGACATACCCTTTTATTTGAAGAATCAACCTTGTAGTTCTAAACCTTATCACTAGGTACTAACAATTGATGTTCTTTGAATGATACTTGCTCAGCAATAGTAGGATGTTCACTTGGATCCATACACACCTTAGAACTAGCCTTAACCAACACCGTGGTCTTCTCCTTGAGTTTGGTATCTTAATTCTCAACATGAGCAGACAATGAGACCCCTTATCACTCTTTAACTTCTTTATCATTCTCCACCATATCAAATAGATTACTTGGACCTATAGACTCATCATGACTTATACTTACCACCTTTGGATTCAATGAGTTGTCTTGCCTTCTTAATTGCACTATAGGATCCTAATTGAGCTCATTTTGACTTGATGACCTTTACTTTTAGAATCTATTAATGTGACCAATCTTCTCACAGTTGTTGCAAACAATACTCCTTGATGGAAACACAGTTTGTCTTACCTTGTTCGGAAAATTCTTAACATAGTGTCCTTCATCAAGATAGTTAAATCACTTAACTTTATTCACACATTTTGATTGATGACCCCCATCATAGTTCCATGTAAACTCATTTCTATCAGGTCTCTTGCATTCTCTATGTCTATTCCTAAATTGATTACATGTGTAAGATTGACCATTGAAACTTACATACCTCATGACATTTGGTTATCTGATCTAATTTATTTTAGTCTACCAACACTTTTATTCATTATCGAATGATTTATCTTTAAAGTCAGATTGTTCTTGTTCACATTAGTCTTCATCTTGTCTTGAGTTGCATTCTCTAGTTCTTCTTTGTATCCAAGACCAATTCTATCACTTACATGCTTTTGATCATTTAGAATATTTTCTAGATCACTTGAGCTCTTTTCAAATCTCACAAATGACTTTACCTTACTAGATGTCTTCTATTACTCAGATTTTAAAGACTCATTTTCAATTATATATCTTAAACATTCATCTTCTTTAGCTTTTAGGATTTTAGATAGGATTTTC
The DNA here is from genome assembly GCA_037957365.1 of Torreya grandis. Lineage (NCBI taxonomy): Eukaryota > Viridiplantae > Streptophyta > Pinopsida > Cupressales > Taxaceae > Torreya > Torreya grandis. Next base: position 870,858 of record JARHVA010003366.1, read on the forward strand.
AATTGACAACTGAGATACTTGACTATATCTTCATGCTCCTTGGTGTCTTCATTCATTTTTTCTTCATACACACTAAATTGTTCCTCATAGTCCTTGATTTGTGAATTCATCTTCTTGTTAATCTTCTTCTCAATATTCATTTCCTTAAGAGCATTCATCAATTTAGTCTCATAGTCCACCTCATTTTCATCAACATCTGAATCACTCCAAGTAGACTCTTTTTGATGTGAACAACTTCCTTCCTCAGCGATGAAGAGCGATTCATCTTCAGTAAGACCATCATCTTCATGATCATACTCTAAGTTACTGACTTCACTCTCATCTGATGAGCTAGAATCTTTTTTGGTTGAGAAAAATTTTAAATGCCAATAACGACCAACTTCATTGACAACATTCTTCATAATTTTAAAAATAGTCTTATATGACACCTTAGCTTGGTCGTTACCTTAAGGGTAAAAGGGTATGTAATTCTTATGCTTGATTTGGAATTTGGTACAGAGCACTTTGACATCTTCATTTTTGAATGGGCCACAATTATCAAATATAATGGTGGAGAAAATGCCATAGTGGTAGATGGGGTGATGGTAGATGAACTTGGATATCTGCTTGTCAGTTATGTAAGTGGGGTATGGCCTTTATCCACTTAGTGAAAAAATTTGTAATAGATAAAATATGTTTGTGGCCATAAAAATAAGTGGGGTTGATTTTTATTAAGAGATTTAGTCCCCACATAAAAATTGACCATGTTTTAGTGATAAAATGGAATGGTAAAGGAGCATAGATCAAATCACTATGTCATAGATAAGCATCGTACTTTTTGACATGTTGACAAGTGTCTATCTCCATTGTTGGCTAGTAATACCTAGTTTGAAGGAATTTCTTGGTAAGGACTAGGCCATTAGTATGGGCCCCATAAGTTCCTTAATGTACATCCTTCAACACTAATTTAGATTCTTGTGAAGATAAAAAATAAAGTAACATTCCATCATAGCCTCTATGGTAAAGAATATTTATGAGTAAGGTAGATCATTTAGTTTTATAGGTGAAGGATTTATGTTGGGTAGGTATGGGGTAAGAATTTGGTCATGAAGGTAGGTGTATAGATCTTGATAGCAAGGAGGATTAAGACCAAGAATATTTCATACCATCTCAGAATATGGTTGTTTATACACTGGCTAAATAAAGTTCTCAACAAGAAACTGATACTCTTTAACACTATGGACCACTGCTAGCATGGATCTAATGGTTGTCATTGCATCTATTGATTTGTTATTGGCACTTGATATTTATTAAAACTGAAGAATTTAAAAATGTGACTTGAGATTGTCTACCATACTCTTGTAAGGTACCAACTTCTTGCCCCTGGTTTGGTATTGATTTGTAGCCTAGTTAATGACTAACTGGAACTCCCCATGTACCATTAATTACTGAATATTCCATTGTATGGCAAGACAGAGTCTTGCAATTAGTGATTCATACTTGGACATGTTGTTAATGTAGTGAAAGCCAATATGGAATGATTTGGGAATGAGATCCCCCTATGGTGTGATAAACAAAATGTTGACCCAGATCCATGGGATATAAATGCGCCATCAAAATATAATGTCCACTATTTGGAATCAATAGCTACTACCTACAGAGTTAGAATTTATTCATTTAGGAAATGAAAGTTAAGTGGTTACATATTTAATATGGGAGATTCAACAAGCTGATATGCAAGACCCTTCCCCTTGATGGCCTTTTGGTTCTAATATTCCACATTAAATCAACTCAACAACATTACCCATTTGGTTATGCAGACTATCAAAGTGGATTTAGATAACAAATATTTGAGCGGATTACTGTTGGCAATGACAATGGTCTTGTTATTGAGCATGTTGTTTTGTAAATTTTTTGAAGTGAACACCATTTCAAATAAATGCTTTTATACTGGTGTATATTTGTTCTCATATGTTACAAGTGTCCTTATAAAATAATAGATTGTATGTTCTTTTCCCTATTCATTATGCTGAGCCAAAAGTGCCCCCAAGGCATGCTTTGTTGCAGTTATGTAGAGTAGAAATGGTCTTCCTAATGTTGGTGGCATCAATACTGGTGGGTTGGCCAAGTAATTACTAAAAGTCCTGGTGACAACTAGCATCCCACTAAAATTCTACACCTTTTTTCAAAAGGTGAGTAAAAGGATGACATCTATCATCCCATTAGGAAATAAACCAGTGAATGGACTAAATTTTGCCCTAAAGAATGTGGATATTTTTTAGAGTATAAGGAGGTGGCATTTACATAATGGTATTAAACTTAGTGGGATAAAATTTAATGCCTAAACATGATGTAATGAATCCAACAAAATTTCTTGAAGTGATGCCAAAGATGCACTTTTTAGGAGAGGTACACGTTGTATTCATGAAAGTCTCTCAAAGATTCTTCCTATAACTTCAAGATGGCCTAAACGTATCTTGTATTTGGAAAGGATGTCATCCACATAGTCCTAAAAAATGTTGTGCATCATATCATGGAAGATGATCATTATGGCAAGCTAATAGGTTACCCAAAATTATTCAAGCCAAATGACATGACTTGATAACAAAATGTCCCCCATGAAATGGTGAATGTTGTCCTATGTTGGTATTTGGGTGTAATCTTAATCTGGTTATATCCTGAGAAGCTATCCATGAGGGATAATATCTTGTAACCTTTTATTGAGTATACAATCATGTTTATGTTAGGCAGAGAGAAGTCATATTTAGGGCACACCTTGTTAATATATATGAAGTCATTACATAGGTGAATTCCATGAGGATTTTCATTAATTGACATAATATTTGAGATCCATTTTATTTAATCTAATGGTCAAATGAATATGACTCCCAATAGTTTCTCTAGTTCTTTCTTATAAAGTATAGTAGTGCATAAATGCATTTTCTATAGCTTTTGTTTGACTGGCTCAACATCTAGATGTACAACAAGTTGATGCACCACTAGAGATGGGTTTAACCCTGGCATGTTGAAATAGGACCAAAAAAATATATTAATTAAGTCCTTTATTATATTAATAATAAATTTTCATTCCTTAGTAGTGAACAAAGTGCCTAAGTAAATTATTTTGGGATCATCATAGGTAATGATGTTCACCTCTATGGTATCTTCTACAAGGAGTGTAGAACCATCTTCAAGAATAATATGAAAGAATGAAAATTGGTCTTCTTTAGCTACCTATGAGCCATAGGGACCTCCCATGTAAGAAGAATCATAATCTTCCATTTTTTATGGTGGAAAATTGATGAATTACCCTAGAAAATATTGTACCAATTGTGTGAAGATTATATGCTCTTCCTCACTGATATTAGACCTAACTAAAATTCTTAGACTTAGAGGACATTGAGCTTCCTAATGAAATGAGTGAACTTCCCATACAAGGGCACCTAAAATAGGTTTTCACTCATGGACTTGTCTTTATATTTACCTTTTTCCTGATCTAAATGTACCTCAAAGGGGTTTTCACCAAAATATCTCAATGTTTTACTTTGTTGATGACCAAAGAAGTTTGTCTACTCTCCAAAGTAAGTGGCAGGGTCTAATCTAAAGTCAAAGCCTTTTCTATGATCATCAACTAGAAATCCATCCCTTAAGCCCATAAATTCAATGATGGATTCTTCATTATATAATTCATTCAATGGTATAATCGAATCTTGTTAGTACTAATCAATTAGGTTAGGATGGTGAAGGGAAAGAGGATAATTGTAAATAATAGAAAGTATGGCATTGGCATCAAAGAGGTTCATGTCAACAAGCTCATCGTATGCACTATAATGGGATATTACATCATTACCATAAAATTCTTCATTAGTAGATGAAGTAGTATCACTCTTGAAATCTATGATGTTACCCCAAAGTGGTGTGAATCCAAGACCTCTATTTCTTACATGTGTCACCATGAGTACATGTTCAAGAATTCCTTGTGCTTTTTCCCCCATACCTTTTTCTTGATAGTCTTGATTATCTATAATCCTATTGGGAATGGGGTACTTGGTTTTTTGGTAGCTCATGGCAAAGTCATCACCATACAACCAATCTCTTTCAGTACTGGTGGCCCAATCTTGATTTGATGACATGTATTTTACAAATATGAATGGCTATTTTAGAGAAGATTTAGAATTATTTTTCTAGATCATGTTAGGCCTGCTAGGGATAGGTTTACACCTTCAATAGGATTTAGATGATTTGGAAAACTTAATGATGTGAAATGCATCTTGAATGTGATATGTGGCTATGCCATCTTGTTCAATGGTAAAGTGAGTAGAAATTGATTCAGGAGGTGGATTAGATGAAGTAGACACAAGTTCACTAAGGTCAATATAGTTAGACTTGGGAGATTTAGGAACTTTTCCTTTATTATTCTCACCTACACTCAGTACTAGGATAATAATTATATTTCCCATACTTAGCCTCTAGGTTTTTGTAATATAAGTATGGCTATAAATCACTAGGAATAATGACCTCTAATCTTAAATGAGGAAATTTAAGGCACTAGTGTAAGGTGGAAGGGACTACTCATACTTCATGGATACAAGGACAAATAAGAAGCATATAATAGGGAAACTTGATTTCAATGACATGGCATATGGTGTTGTGGGTGACAGGTGCAATAGTTACAGGCAAAAAAATGGTGCCCAAAGACTCTCTCTTTGCATTATCATAGGCCTTAATTATAATAGTATTTATCTGCATGTTCACTGTTATGTAACCCAAAGTTCAGATCACATTCAATGATGCTATGTTTAACCCCAAACCATTATATATAGTAACCCATTTGACTTTATAATGATAAATGGTGGCTTTAATGTACAAAGGATTATTGTGAAGGGGACCAAGGGATGACATATAACTTTGGTAAAATGTGAGTTATTGACCTAGGGAAAAATGTCCCACCAATGCTTGGAACTGGGATGGATTGATGTCATTGAGTACCTTGGATTTTTGGATAAAGTCTTTTAATATGGTATGATGAACTTCATACATACAGAAGAGATATAGGATAAAAATTTTCACTTGCATTTTGATTAGGTGTTCACCAATATTTTATGGCTTCTTGGAAGAAAGGCAAAGTGGTTTGGATTTTGGTAAGGTAGTGTCCTAATTGGAATTGGTGTTGGCATTAGGAGGTAAAGGGCCTTGAAAGGTGACTCTTAAACATGTAGTTGAGACTAAATGATTTCAAGTCAAGAAAGAGTTACTTGAATTATAAGAATTAGGTACCGGTCTAGGAATAATAATTATTGATGGTTAAGGTGCAATTTAATTTCCTTGACCTATTTCAAAATTATCTATGATCAAAGGATGTGGTCTTGATATAGAAGGGATAACACTCTAGTGAGAATTATATAATTTATGAGGCATGATTTTGATAGTAGTGATGAATTTATTTGTAACATGCCATAAAACATCACCATAATTGTATGGTACACTTCGATAGCCAACTTTTTAATTTATGTATCATGATCATGATTATGATTATTCTAGTTATGATTTTGGCCTTGTCATTGTTATTAATTTTGGCCTTATCTTTGGTTTTGATTGGTTTGTTGTTGTTGATTGTTATGCTTGGGAAATGGGTTCTTATAAATTCTCATCCCCTAATTGGTGTTGGGTGCTCTTTTATCTAACTCAATTTACCCATTTTCAAGCAAATATTCAATTATATGCCTCAAATACATGCACCTATAGATTGAATGGCTAACCACATGATGGTAATCAAAATAATCATTATCAAAAAACCATGTTAGCTTAGGCTAACACTCTAGAAAGGGTTTTAGGTTAGGACAAATAGTCATATTAGCTATTACCAACTTTTGGAAAACTACCTCAATGGGCTCCTTGATATCATTAAAAACTCTATATTTGTAGTATCCTCATTGCAATGGATCTCTTTGCATTGTGAGGTAACAGTTAGGTGGGGTATTTTAGATAGGTGGTGGCTACACTATTTGTACATGTCTCACCTTTGTAACCCCATTGCCGACCATATTATTTTTTATGAAGGTCTTTAAATTTTTAGCTGTGTTGGTTTGAATTGGCACTTGATTTCAATTTAACACTTGGGCTTGAAAATAGATCTTTACCATACCTCTATCAATTGATGATTTTTCAATTTGCACTCTTTTGTCAATTATCTCTTCAAAGGGGTTGGCACAATGAAATCTTAGATTGTTTTCAACTTCAACATTTATGTTTTTATGTGAAAATACCTAATAACTATTTATTAAACAAATTATGTGAAAAATGACTAGTGACAGCTCTCTAAATATGCCAAGAAGATTTTTCCTCTTCATTGTTTGGAATTGCATAAATCTACCACTATTAGCTCATGCTCTATGTTATAGGATAAGTGGTTGAAAAATTTATATGATAAATCTTCGAAAGTGGTTATTGACCCTTTTGGTAGTTTTAGAAGCCATTCCAAATATTTTCCACCCAAAATACATGGAAATAAGTGAAGTGAATATACACTATTTTAGGCTACTTCTTAGCATGTGATAAAGAATGCCTACAAATGCTCTCTTGGGTCATCCTTCCATTTGTACTTGTCAAATTTCAGCACTTCAAAATGGGGTGGGAAAGGGACCTATAGAAAGCTAAGATCAAATAGACATCATCAAATTTGTATTTCTTGGGTTTTTGACTACCTACTTGAAGTCTTGATATAATTTCCTTCATTGTATTCTATTCTATTGAGAGCATTTTATGCTAAAGGGAAGTTACTTTACTATGTTTGGTGGCCTTTGTTGGTAGAAACATAAGTAGGATGGCTCCTCCTTGCATGGTTCTATTAGTGATATCCACCCTATAACCTATATTTAGAATTTGATGTGGGATTTATCAGTGGTTCTAATTTGGATCAGAATAGGTAATACACTATTGGTTTTAAGGAAACTACTATTGGAAATTATAAAGGATTTATTGCTATTGAAAATAGGGGATCTAATATTGGTTTAGAAGAATTAGTTGATGGTTTTGAGGAACTTGTTATTGGTTCATAAGAAGTCATTGTTGTTGAAAATGAGAAGAAGTAAGCAACATGTGTTTGGAACCTCTAAAATTTTGTCATGGTGGTGGATCTTTGGTAACTTGTTGTGTTTGGATTGGCACTTATTGTGTTTAGATTGGCACTTATTGTATTTGAATTAGTACTTTTTACATTTGGATCAACATTTGTTGTGTTTGGATTGGCATTTGTTGTATTTGGATCAATACTTGTTACATTTAGATTAGCACTTATTGTGTTTGGATTGGTACTTGTTGTGTTTGGATTGGTAATTATTGTGTTTGGATCGACACTTGTTGTGCATTAGAAAGGAACTCTTGGTGGTTAAAAAAGGTATGTTACATATCAAGTGGTACTTATTGTATTGAATCCATTGGAATGGCTTATCCAACTAGATCCAATGGGTCTACATTAGATGTATCATTTTCCATGGGTTGTTGTGGTAGCTTAAACAATTAGTTTTTCTCTATAAATGTGACATTATTAAATGATGTTACTACTAAATACATAATTAATTTATCAAAAATTTGATCAACACATCCTTGGATAATTTATTTTATGATAGAAGCAATGATTTTCCTGTGTTGAAATGGGTCAACAAGTTGTCCTTTTCCATTACTAGATGACACAATGGCTAGTTTTTTACTTTTAAAAAGGGGTTGACTTTGGATAACTACTACTTATTGAGGTAACTCTTATATGAGAAAAATATTATGTAATTCATCAATGAGAAAGTTAGGTGGGTGATTGGATATAGAATCTAATAGTATTAGAAGTTTTTCATACTTATCTTCTATGGGTTATCATTCAAATTGACCTTGACTAGTTCCACCAATGGGAGGGAGGTCTTCAAACATTGTAGGGTGGTATTTACTATCTTCAATGTATTCAAAATTTTAAAGGTATCCTAAGGGATTGTATAATTTTTCCTCAAAGTGAGGGTTATAAGAGGCCCCAATTCATGTGTATCTAGGCATGGTTTAATTGGATTTGAACTAGAGAATGATTTGGTCCTTGGTAGGTTTTAGACATGATTTTATTTGAAAGTTTGAAGAAGATCAAATGGTTTAAAATCTATAATTGTTTTGACGCAATAAAATCAAAGTTTGGATCCCAAATGATACTAGAATAATATTAAATGGTCTTTGACACTTGGATTTTTTTTGAAAAGGATGCAATTTTCATTGGTATTTGATCTTAATTTAGAATGAAATTGGAAACAATGGTTAAATGGTTTGGAATTGATTAAGTCGATTCAACACAAGAAAATACAATTTTGAAATATAAAAGGAATGGGCAGTGTAATGGTACCAAATGAGACAAGGTTATGTTTCAATTCGTATGTGTAACACTGAAAAATGTCTAAGGATGCTTTAAAATAATTGTGTTGTGTAACACCGTAGTGTGTAGATACACAAGGACGTGTTTAGACTTGTTTGGTTTGAGAACTTGGCATGTTTGTTTTCAAATGAGGTTGTGAATACAACATGGGTTTCAATAAAATACTTCAAACAATCACATAGAAACTAACATGGGTTATGAGATTGTCATCAAATCCTTTCAATATACTAGATTTTAAGAGGATAAATTTTAAGGTTTCATTAAATAAATTATTAAAATTATTGGTAGATTTTTTAAAGCCCCTTTCTCTCAAAGGTTCTTAGTAAAAGTTGATCTTCAGGGATGGTTACTTTTGGACCCCTACATTGATGATTTATCTACAAAAAATGTGGCTTTTAATCTAAGTTTTTAATTAGTAAACTAGATGGTCATGATATAACTTACAATACGTGGGAGTGTTAGAACAATCTATCAATTGGATGTGATATTTTATGGGCCATTCACCAAAGGGTATTGCCCCTTTAGGACCACTTCAGTTGTTTGGATCTTGGTGAAGTGCTGCTAATGAAATTAGGTTTTAAGTAACCACCAATGAAGATGCCACTGGCATAACCCCAATTTATATGCCTTGATGGATAATAGGGTTGGTACAATGCTAAGATGTCACTTCCTTCGTTAATGCACCCATAAAGACTAGTGGGAAGTCCATGAACTCCGCCTTATGAATTCAAAAAATAAAAAGGGAAAATGATGTTTTGTTTTTTATTCTCAGGACCCCATGAATGGGAAATAGAAGAGCATACTTTGAAAATGATTTTTTTGGGTAATACAAACAAACATAAAAACAAGGTGAAACTGTGTTTTTGAGTCACCTAAGAAAGGGGACATCATACACGTGAATTTTACCAGATTAAAATACTCAAATAAGAAGTAAAAACTTTGCACAAAATGAAATAATGCCAAAGTAAACAATATTTTTAGAAGCACCAACTTTGAAATGTGAATGTTTTGTTAAACTTGAAATAAGATATTGGTAAAAAATTTAAAACACCAAACAAAGTGTGAAAGATGTGATCGTTAAGATACTAATTTGTTTCTCCTTGTTTAATAAAACTTACAAGACCTTATTAGAAGTATGATTGAACCAAAAGAGGAAGGGTAACCTATGAAATTAGCTTGAAAATCATGAAAAAATTAGTCTCTAGACTAATTTTGAATTTGCACAGTCAGGGCAAATAATGAAATTATTTGTCAATGAAAATAACATAAAACATAGAGAAAATTTATAGAGATGATTTCATTATTTAGATTGATAATTTTGTTACTATGTTGAATGATTTTTTCACTCAGATGGATGATTTCACTACTCTATTGAAATATTTCACTGCTATGTTGAATGATTTCATCAATATGTTGCAAAATTTCATTGTTTGGATGGGTAATTTCATTGTTAGGTTAGAATATGCAAAAATAGTTAGCAATAAATAGAAACAATTTCACTATTCTCAATGATGATTTTGCTTTTGTAGTGTGGATTTTTTATACTATGTTTTATAATTTTGTGGTTTGCTAAAAAAGTAGAGAAAACATAAGGTAAAAAAAAATCACTATTATAATGGATGGTTTCTTAGTTATACTATGAATCTATTGTTTTATCTCATGATTTCACTACTAATTTGACCAATTTCACCACTACTTAGAACCTGTATGAAAAACACAAAAAATAGAAGAAATTATTTCACTAATAGGAGGAATGCTTTCACTGATATCAGTTATAAATTCATAGTTCCATAAAAAATATCTAGAAGATAATGGTTCAGAATGATTTTGTCATTGTTTGGATAAATTTCATCAAACATTATTTCAAATTTGTAATTATGTAGTAGTGATTTCAAAAATTCAGTCTAAATTTATGAGTGACTATTTTTCAAAATTTAGCAAATTTACTATTGAAATGCATCATATTATATTAAAAAAAAATATATAATATAAATGGTTACATAGTACTGAGGCCAGATAGATCATGACCCAAACTTGATGTCAAACAAAGAAACTAGCTCAAAACATTAACAAACTGTCAGATAGGACATGAAAAGAACAACTATAAATATAATTAGGCATATGCCATTATCTTAGGAGGTGGAGGCAGAGGGTCATCTTTAGGAAGTTTTGACCATGTAGGTAGTTCCACATCTAGGATCTCCAGAGTAGTCCAACTATATAGGGGATCATCATGTATACTAATCAACCTACCACTAGTGAGTTGAGTAGGAAAAATAACACTCATTGAAGATCATTGAATAAGACCAACCTCATATTTGCCAAAATCACTCTAACCACTTGCTAGAAGATGGTGAGGTAAAAAGTGGTCCCTGTTATAGGATCGACTTCTGCTTTGGCATCTCTTGGGAAGAAGTGGTAGGGGCCCATGGGGTGGGTCATCTAGTGGAAATCTACTCATAGGGCATGGGGTACTCCCCTAGTAGTCAAGGAGGTCTTGTATGTGACTAAGGTCTAGTGCCATAATCTCCACCTGAGCTTAGATCTACAAGTAAATTGAGGAAATAACAATAACCTTTTCATTAATAGATAATGAAATTCCATAGTCCTCATGATTAAATATAACATTATTTATGGCTTTACAAATCTAAAATATGATGATAACATGAAAAAAAAACCACAAAAAAGCAATAAAAATTGGCCAATTTGAATAATCACAAAAAAGCAATAGAAGCTGGCCAATTTGAATAATCATGAAAAAGTGCCTACCACTAAGAAAAGGGGTCATGATGAAAGGATTGAAATAAGGACTGGATCCAATACCAAGTATATTGGTCTTTAGGAAAAAAACAAAATATATGCTTGAAATATTAAGGTTGCTTGCAAGACAAATAGAAGGGCTAAGGAATGTAGATGTGGAACAACCTATCACCAAGGGGGAGCCCCTGGAAGATTAAACACCAAAGAAAATGAGCTAATTTGGGCTCTAAACTAGGGTTCCACACCTGTTCTAGATGAGCGAGATAAGTATTGGGAGAGTAATAAAGGCCCAATCATCTATTGAGATTTTTGAGAGTTGGGGAGAAGGGACTCATCACTTGATACATAAGCCCTGAAAAGTAGGCTTTTAAACACATATCAGAGTTATACCTCTAGTCTTTCCATCATGGTCGAGGAGGCTGAAGGCCAAGCTTATGGAGCATAACATTGGGAAGTAATTCTTGAATGTAAATGATGGAAGGTAAGTTAATATTATTTAATTGAAATTTTCTTTTCAAATTAGGCCAGGGGATCTAGTCTCTAGAATTAACCAAATCATGAATAGTATAAATTCATTTATAGAATAATCATATCACTTTAATACAGGTAATTTAGCTAAAGGAATAGAATAATTGGTGAGAATATGAGACCACCATAAACTATGATCATTAAAAGATAACCCTATGTCAAATCATGAAATCCTTCCAGATACTCTTGACCACAAAAGAGACTATAATCTTGACTAGCATAGTAGTGATGAGAAGGGATTGAAATCCAATATTATATCGATTGGTTTTTCCATAGGGAGAACTTAAAGAGATGTAATGGTGGAGGAGGATTTTCCAAGACTCATTTCCCTCAATGGACCAATTAACCCATTTGGCACACAAGGCCATACTTTGATGATAAGTGTCAATTATGCCCATGCTACCTTTAACATTAGGAAGATAATAAATATCCTAGGCCACTCAATGAAAACCCCATGCCTTGCTCAAATTGGCCAAAAGGAAATCATAGAGAAGCTTAGATATACTATCATAAGAGGCTTTAGAGGGGGCCCAACAAGATGAGTAGTAGACATGAGTGGCTGCCAAAATCTTAGTGCAGATCTAGAACTTGCCCACCAGAGAGAGGGGCTTAGTGATCCAATATTCAATTTTGCATTCAATATTATTGAGGACATGCTACCAAAAATCAAAAATTGAGATGTAAAAAGTGAATGGGATACCCAAGAAATTGAATTATTCCCCTAGATTAATTGACTACCAATTAAACTTTTTAATCCACTCAAGCACCAACATCATGCTTTGTCATAAGCACTGAGTTTTCCTCCATTAAAGGTAGGATCCCAAATCTAAACAAAAGGTGTCTATACACTGCATAGCTTCAGTAAAAGTGGCCTCTTATTCTTCAAGCATGAGAAATGTGTCATCTATAAAGTATCCATTGATAAGCTGAGAGGTATGGTCAAGAAGAATAATGCCCTACACAAGCCCCTGCAAGGCCTTGAAATCCAAAAGGTAACCTAATGTTTTAGTATTAAGAACATAAAGTGTTAGATCAAGGGGCACCTTTATCGGCTAGATCATTAGAGTTCTATCCCTAGGGTCTGATAACCATTAATATTGAGGCATGTAGAGGCATCATGAAACAAGGTATGCACAACCCTGATAAAATAAGGACCAAAGCTAAGAGATTTGAGCATGGTTAGAATAAAATGTCACTCAATCTTGTCATAAGCCTTTTCATAATCCAACTTGAGAAATATAACTCTCTGTATAGAGGAATGAGCCCAGGACATGCCCTCCTAGACTAAAATAATATTATCCAAGATATACCTCCCTCTAATGAAACCTATTTGTTCTAGTCTAATAATGGCAGGTAATATTAGTTAGATGTGGTTGGTGAGGAATTTTCCAAGGATCTTATAAGAGACATTTAACAGGGTTATCAACCTCTAACTGATGAGAAGCTCATGATCCTTAGCTTTGGGGATAAATTTGATATTTCCTTGGTTGATCATAGGGCCAAGAGATTGATTCTATAGGGATTGTTTGTAGTCAGGGCTATTGAACTCCCAAGTGGCTTTGTAAAAATTGTAAAGGAATCCATCAAGGTTAGGGGCCTTATCATTACTCATATAGTTTAAATCCTCCATAATCCCTTATAAGGTAGGCAGAGCATCATATAAGGCACCAATTTATGGTAATTATAAAGATCACGTGAAATCTTAGTCATAAAGGATTGGGATTTGAAAACTTGATGGTAATGCTCTAGAAAGGCCAAGGAGATATCAACCTGAGAGGTAAGCCAGGATTGAGACACATGAATGGATTGATTTTTTCATGAACTTGATTGGATTTTAGTGATTTGAAGAATGCATTGGAGCTTTTTTCACCAATTTTTAGCTAATGTAATCGATCTTAGAGATGGGCACCTCTGGCTGCATGACTATCCACCACCTTAAGGTGGTGTTTGAGGGAGGCAACTAACCTTTGAAGCTAAATATTGAAAGGATCAGTCTTGAGGGAGGTAGAAATTGATTTGAATTCTTGGATTGTAGCCTCCTCTGAATGTTTTTGAATATGGGAAACATGTTTTCCATGATGGTGGAGGAAGGAGGTGGTGTAAATAATGGCTTCATTCCACCACTTAATCTAGCTAGTGACATATGGGGGCTATGTGGCCAAGTCCTAGATTTGGTGGATGAGTTAGATGGTGCTATCATGATCTAACATAGAAGTTTTGAGAAAAAATTCATTATGTGTCACCTTGTACTACCCAAAGGTCCATTCTAATTTATAGGAGATGGGTAAGTGTTCTAACAAGACAATATCTGAGTGGATGTTGATAGATTGACCATCAATGCTAGAAAAAGGAAAAAGATCTTGCTCTAAAAATATAAAGTTCTCTAACTATTTGAGCACACACTGGTCTCTAATTTGGTAGTTAGACCATGTAAAATAAGATGTGTGATTAAACGCATGTCACCATAGGAGAGGGTCTGTCAGTCCCTATTTGTTTTTGCAATATTACCAAGCCTCATGCTCACCAACACACCAACACATGGGGAGGGCCCAAAATTTATCTTAGGGGTGTTTAATCATATTAAATTCATTACACACTATCCATTTGGTAGGAGGTAGCTCATTTGCTAATGATTTCCAGAGCAGGGAGTGGTTAGGGCCATCATTAGGAGCATAGATGTTGAGGATGCCAAAAGAATGGCCATCAATGTCAAAAATAATCAAGACTACCCAATGTGGTGGCTTGACCCCCATGGTAATAATTATAGAGGATTATTTATAAGTAACAAATATACATGTGCCACCATGTCCTACCTCATGCAAGGTGGTAACCCATGTGGCATCTGACCAAATACTTCATAGGGTCATCTGGAGGAGAAAGATAGAAATCTTAACTTCTTGTAGATAGGTAATTTTTGGAAAAACAATATGCTAACATGCAACTTGTATAGAGTATTTATGGGTAGAATATGTAAGATACCTTACATTCTATGATAAAGCATTCATAGGGAGGGGTCATCTATTTGAATCTCCCCTTGCCCATCCTTAAAATCTATCAACACTGTAAAGTTATTGTGTTGGTGAGGGAGAGAAATTATACCACCTAAAATGTAGCAGTGTTTGGTATCATGTTCCTCTTGAGGAGAGTCAACACCTTGTGAGGTGGGTTGTGAGACCATTGGGAGAATAAGCCACTAGTCAATTAAACCTCAGCCAGAGGCACCTTAAAATTCTGGGAGGTTAGAGAAATGCTCTGAGGATTAGGAGCTGAGTCTTTGATGCTCATTTGGAGGCAACTGTGGTCCAACCATCACCTTGGTATTTTGGTTTTGGCTTTTTAGACTGAGAAGGTGGCTAAGGAGGCTTAGGATAACCTATGTGAGGACAATCCTTGATGCAGTGGTATGAGGCCTAGTAGTAGAAATAAGTGTTGAAAAGGTTGAAATATACAACCTTTTGTGATTAATGGATCTCCCCAACTTGGATTTTAATGAATTCCTTCAGTGCTTTGGAGAGGTCAACCTCCACATAGACTCATTTATTAAGATGGGGGATAACCTCTTATTCGATTCAATCATAACCACATGTCCTATGGGAATAATGATTTTGGGGATAAAATCCCAAAGGTGAGATGGAAAACCAAGAAGTTCAACCCAGACATAGACACAAAGGGAGACATTGTCAGAAACCTTAAAATCCTAGGACCAAGGAGATAAAATCATAATATGGTTGCGAATGAACCAAACATTAGACTTTGTGAGAATCAACTAAGTTTCAAAGGGCTCCTTAAAGGTAAATAAAAAATCTTTGGTAAGGTTGCAGATTCTAGAGACATGGACCCGTAGTGGCTCTTAGTGGTTGCGGATCTAGTTGTGGAGGTAATCCTCTAAGGGGATATGGCCAAAAAAATAAGTAATAATAGAACTTTTTTGTAACACTTGCAACATTATAAAAACAACAATAATAAGAATACTTACATTCAAAAGAGAGGGGGGCAGAGGGATTACCTCATCATAAAATTTCAAAACAAAGTTTTGAGCTTGTTTGGGTGCTATTAGTTATGTCTCTTGCATCAATATATGCAGTAGAGTGCAGATAAGCCATAAATATAGGGACTATCCTCCCAAAAGGCAATACATCGAGTGTAGTTAATGCAATGCAACCCTAATAAATCTTGAAGATTTATGGTGTGATACAAGGGGGAAAAAAATTCAAATAGGTAGATGCAAACCATGAAAAAACCCTAGTAGAGTGAATCTCCTCTTGATACACCATCTCTTTTGTTATTTTTTAGCCAATCTAAGTAAAATAAAAAAATTTTGATAGAAAAACATAATAAGAAGTAATTAGAATAATGTGTGGGGTGTGAGGGTCCCATTGGGCATGTTATTATGTAGAATAAAAAATATCAATAGGGTTAATACCATGTTAGTGAATGAAATCCAAAATAAATTTAAGAACTAACACTCTATGCTTGCTCCCTATGGTGAGCCAAAGTTACTAAACAAATAAATCAATAAAATAAGACAAAGAAGACATTTGCGTTCCTTGAAGACTCCATCTAGAAACTATTTTTCAAATGCTTGAGCTCAGCTCATGAAGTAGGAGTCTTTGTCAATGCACTTGTTCATTCTAATGACATATCTTCTTGTCCACTAATGGCTTTGATCAATCAAGATGAGAAAATGGTGAAGCTTTTAGCATTATTTTGGCATTATATCTTTGCACATAAAGCTTGATAATTGTTCATGGTGGGCCTTATTCTTATAATTTTCTTGAAATGATACTGAACATCTATCTCAAGATCAAGATGTGTAGTCTACGATTGATTCAAGTTTAGAGACAAAATATATTCTATTTCACAATCAATATTGTATTTATTAGGCATGAATCAACATTTTGTATTTTTAGTGCATTTATGTTGATATTTTATATTTTTGACTTTTGTGACTGATGATGTCACCTTTCCAAAAAATTTATTGAATTTTCATTTTATAAAATTAGATATTCATTAATTTGACATGGTTTTTTAACTTAAGCATTTAATTATATTTACTTAGTTAAGTGATTATGACTATTTTTTTTGTGATTCTTAGAATTTGATTAATTTACATTTTACTATTGGTTGAAAGCATCAATTTACTAAGTCATAATTGACTGGAGATGATTTGGAAGAAGGTGATGATTGCATATATGGTAATTCCTCAATTAGGGACATATTGATGTGAATTAAGGATTGCACGTGATATGTGTAGATGTATCAAAGTGTCTTGGTGGTTTCTAGGCTTAAATTGCATTATTTGCAAGAAGTCATTCTAAGTGGCGAGAATTGAATGTCTATAGGAGAGACACTACTAGATGTCCCACCACCTAGAGCCTATGTATAAGTCCTTAGTTTATGCATTCCACAATCAATCATAGCCTATGGAAGACTAATAACTACCTCAAGGGTGTCCATGTATGTGGTACAATGCAAAATTTTAGGGATATAAGCTTATTTTATTGTCCTATTTATTTGAACTCGGTTAGGGTAGTTTGTTATAATCCAACCTTCATACCTTACTATCATACACTAATATATATTTTTAACATAATTTTATATTATTTGGTTGTACTTTTTAAACAATTATTTTGTCGATATAGCACTAGTGATGTCATAATCTGGTTCAGATCATGTTTAGTTGGCTATTGTTGACATTGGACTAAGTACTACAGTTGTAGTTATTTTGAAAATATGTTGTTTTGGTTATAGTATTCAATTTATGTACTTATACTACTCAGTTCAACTATGTATTATGATATTGTATAGGTGTTTTTGATGTTTGTTTATGGATGTAAGTATAGCTACACGTACATGAGCTAGGTTGGTGGTGGACTCTAGTAGTTGGGGAACAATGGAAAAGGGTAATAAGCAGTTGATTAACTAACATAGGTAAAAATGGGTGTTATACATGAGATATTAGTCACTAAGCAATATTTTTTCCATTTTGTTATTTCATCACTCTTAATCATCTTTTGCTCTTATTCTTGTTTTAAATCATCTTTTTGACTTTTTGTTGATTTTTTGTATACCTTGATTATTTTATCATCTTGTATTTAACCTCTTGGAATTAATTATTTGATCGAGTTCATTATCTTATTTTTGCTTGTTTTAGTTGTTTCTATACCTTTGGTATTGTTATCTCGTACTCTATTATGCATAATCATTTGAATTTATTTTTCATAGGCCATCAATGGCTTATAGCCAATTTTGCCCATAATGTTTGTTTGAATGTTTAACATAACAAGGGCAGGACCCTTAAATTGTTAGATTGAGTAAGTTTTTTAACATTAAAATCATTTAAATTTAGAAATGCCTTGGCATGTATAAATAAGGACTTCTTTGATTGTGTTTTATAATCCTATGACTTTGGCATAGTGGTGAAAGGGATCAATCTTAATGTTCTATTTTGATTATGTTTTCTTGACCCATGATGGGGCCATGGATTGTCTTGGCATGGAATTTATATTAAAAACAAATATTTGATTTGATAATAATGACATTTGGATGGGGGCTGTGGGGTTTTGACCCCAAAACAAATGCCATCATGACCAAAAACTTTTGGTCTTAGGGTTAATTATTTTTCATCCTTGGAGTTTGGCACATTTGGGTGAATATGGGTGCATCTACCAAAACATTTAGCTAAGGGGGTAGTTGAGAGAAGTTTGGGAGAGATGGAGGAGATATTTTGATAAGATGGAAGAAGATTTCAGATAAAAAGGTAGAAATCTTAGGGAAGATATGGTAGTAGGAGGAAGTAATGGAGGAGGGAGAATGACCTGCTTAGGCCATGGCTACAAGAAGTTGGGCATGTCTCTTGGGGAGAATAGGAAGCTGGTAAGTAAATAATTTTTGATTTTTTTCCCCTCCTATGTGGGAAACAAACAAGTAAGGGATTTATATTTTTTTTTGAAAAAAAGAATGAATGTTTTGATTTCATTTTCAGCTGCAAACAATAAAAAGATTGTTTATAGGCTCATAAGGAAGTCAATAGACTTATTGATGAGCCTTCAAAGGTTCCAAATCAGTTTATAATCAATATAAAACCCTATTTTAATAATGGGTAATCTAGTTTTGATTTTAGTTAATTTATAAATTTGAGTTTTTAAATCTGAAAATAAATATTCATTTCTAGAACCCTTAAAATCTTTTGTTGTCTAGCCATAGTATAATGCTCAGATAAATAATTATTTTACTTTCATTTACCTAGCCATAGGGTTTGAGTTGGGGTATATTGATTTATTTTTGCATTTTCATTTTGGGGTATTTAGACCCTATAGGGGAAGTCACCATACTTAACTAGATGGGTTTTCATTTTTTTACCAGTTTATACAGTCGGTTAGAACGGGGTTTGAGATTATTTTTCTTGAATAAAATATTTCTTAGTGGCTGGGTTTTTACTCTCCATCAGAAAAAAAATTTGGATTATTTTCTTACTTGTTAGAATGGTTGGGCTAAGTATATTTGAGGTTTATTTAGCCTTTTGGTTTGCCATTTTTGGGTCTAGTTAAATAACATTTTGGTATATAAATGTTACCTAGTGTTATGATTTTTCAAAATATAGTTATTATTATAATATTAAAATCATCATGATTTTATTTGATATTATTTTACAAAAATATTTTTTCTCAATCGAACCAACCATATAAAGGAGTCAGATATAGTGATTCACCACTTGTTATAGGTGATGAAATGACTATACCTGACTAGTTGGTAAAAGGGTAAGGCATCTAAAATTTTTGGTGTTGTGTTACTATTTTTAAGTAAATCTATTATATGAATATTTTTTATTTTATTATTGGATGTAGCAAACATTTTTATAGTGATGAATTTTTATATTAAAATGGTGGTATACTTAGAACCTACGATAAAGGTTGATGGGGTTCAACAGAATTTGTAGTTGAAACCTATAAATCTTTAGAGGATAAATAAAGGTTGTCAATCGTTGTATGTTGGTTTTTGTACTTTATTTTTAGTTGTGGAATAATTGTTGTTTGAAGTAATTTCTACAAATTTAGTGATGAATTTTATCTCTTATTGCTCGCATTCTTGTCCCAAAGACCCAAAAATTGGACTCCACTTGCTAGTTGATGGTTTGGGATAGTAAGGGCCACCGATTGTGGGGCTTATAAGATGGGTCAGGTCAGGATGGATCATGTAGAGAGATTATATTGTTCAACTGGTTATCATATGATTTATTATATTTTTTAATTTCTTATATCATATATTATGTTATAACATGTTTTATAAATGTAAAAGTGACACTTGGGTTGATATACAAAATAAAAACATGCTAGATTAATAATTTTGTTCATTCATTAATTTACTATTATTTATGTTGATTGGTTTAAATGATTCAGATGATTAATATTTAATATTAGGTTGTATACCTTAATTTAAATGGAAGGTTAATTCATTATAACTTGAGTATTGTTGCGTTCATGTGAATGTAGTTGATATAAAGTTAATAGTTCATAGTAGATTAGTAACTTGTAGTCATCAGTTAACAATTTGATTTTATTTCTCATGGATTTTTATATAAAACCGAGCTATTGTTAAATATCAAGTTGCAATTATAGAACTTAAATGGTTGCACTCACATAATAAATTCAATATGTTATATATGAGTATTTGTGAATCTAATACTGTTGTACTAACACTTTTATAACATAAATTCTGAGTTCTTTGTGAGTTATAAAAAACACTATGCATGAGAGTAAGTTCTAGAAATTAAATTTAATTTATGAAATGTTAAGAAATTGGTCTTAAGCAAATGTTTTTAATCTCTTTTAGCACACTACATCTATACAAATAAATTTTCAAATTAGTCATATCCTAATTTGTTAAGGCATTTGAGTTGCATAAGTTCTTGATTCTAATCTTCATCACTGCAAGGTTTAAAATCCTTATGACGAACACAATTGTTATTCCATTTGATGAATATGTTTCATCTAATATCAAAGCATTTCAAGTTATTTTTGGATTTAATCTGTAGTTTGAATTATTTCTAGTAGTTAGATTATTTATTGGTATTCTCTTGTCAAAACAAAGAGATGTAAAGATATATTGAATTCATGCTTTTGAATACTCCATTTTATATGTTTAAATGAGGTTCTTGAACTTTGTAAGTAGGAAGGTGAATCATTTAAACATTGGAAGTCATTTATTACTAATGTTATTAAATTATTTGAAATAATGCCAGTTCTTAGAATGACATTAGAGTGTCAATATACACTCAAGCTATTTCTACTTATATTGAATAGATAGTGATAACATCATAGCTATTCCATTCTAATTTTTGAAGTTGTTTCATTTAATTTCTAAGTTGGAAATTGATGTATTATTTATTGTATTTATAAATCAATTTAATAAATAGAAACAATTTAGGTTGCAATAATGAAGTATCCTTTTGTGAGTTAATTTTTTCTTCTTTTATGCAAACTAAGAGTGTAGTAATGCATTGGAAACTATGTTTGACCAAATATTTCATAGATCTACTCAAGGGATAAAATTCCTTATTAATTGAATAAGTCTCTATTAATTCTATCAAGTTTTGTAGCATCACCTATTAAAGTCTATATTACCTATTGATGAAGTTTGTAGCTAGGACTAATGAAGTTCATAGCAACTAACAAAGTCCATGACTAGGACTAGTGAAGTCTATAGCTCTTCCAAATATTATATATTCTACCAGAATCTTCTTCTAAGGAAATGGGATCATACCAATACTTACTCTAATTTATTTTATCCTGTTGCATTACTTGTATACCCAAAAGTGGAAAAATTCTGAGTTGAATATGTTAAAGAATTACAAAAGATTGTTAGTATAACTAGTTGATGTTCCTAAACGAACAAATCATTGAAGATAAAACACAAAGTAATTATAAATAATATAAACTAAGTTTGAGTGACACACTTTTATTATGACAATGACCAGTTGACAAGTAATTAACATTTGAGAGATATAAGTATCTAAGTGGCTAATTACAAGATCGTCTAGTAAGAATAAGTAACCACTGTAATCAAAAGAATAATATTCAATTATGAACCACATCAGCATTAATAAAGATTATAACAATTTAATTTGGTTTTAGTATCTTATTGTTACATGTAGAATGAAGATACATAGTATGATGATCCCTGAAACTATAGATCATGGTATAATGATCTAAATAGGAATAATACCAAAATGAAATCTTCATTTACACAAAACCTATTAAAAACAAATTCCTATTGTAATATCATGGATATATAGGTGAATTTATAAACTACTAAATTTTTTTAAATGTACACCATTGATTAAGTTAGTAGAACAATATGTTTTATTCATTATAAACCTTGTCATATAACAATATGTTGTATAAACAATATTTTTTATTTACTAGTATGATACTTCCCTAATCATTCTAAGGGGAAAATAATCTACTCTTGACTATACTCAGAATTATGTATATGTAAGTCTATTAGATAGGATAAGGACATCTAGGTGGTCTTATTGGGAAGGTATCTGCCACCATATAGTTCTGAGCTTATTGCTATGAATCGCATATCGATACACCCTGAATTGCATGTAGATTTTCTAGGGCAAGAATCTTCTCCAGAAAATATTCTAAGGGTAATTACCATGGCTAAAGGTTGAATGTACATACATGTGGTTATGGGGATTGTGGTATTTCATGAAAGACCAAGTTACATATAGTAAGCTTGATTCACCATTTTCACTGTGAACTCTTAAAAAAAGGACTCTCAATTTTTTTTGGTGTCATTTCACCTAGTATCAGAGCCTGTGCTAAGTTATTAATTATAAGCATAGCTTTAAATAAGACTTAAAATAATTTATTTCTACTAAAATTTGCCTAAGAAACTATTTGGTGACTTCTACAGAAAATGGTTAAGACTAGGGATGGCAAAAATCAGGTTGACAATGATCAAGGAATTGATAAGTCGGTCTTAAGAGGTAGAGGTAGAGGCATAGGTAGAAACTGTGGTAGGGGTTGTGTTACCTACAAATTTAACCAAAATAGAAATAAACCTCTCCCCCACAATGGCAAAAATAATAATAACAATGAAACACTAAATGATAATGTAGTTGGGAATAACCTAGTTAATAAGCAAGAAGTCCTCCAAGGAATCTTGTCTGATCTGAATGCTATTCAAGGAAAAATTGAAAATTAAGATCTCATGTTAAACAATATTGAGGGTGCTCATTAGAAAGAAGTACTTCAATTAGAAGTTGGACAAGTATGAGAGCAAGCACTCCAAGAAGTAATAATAAGAATGATAGACCCGATCATCAGAGAGCTCAAAAAACTTCTCCCACCTACTTTTTCAAGTGAAGAATCAATGGATGCAGCCAATGCATGGCTCATAAATATATATAAATATTTTAACCTACATGACATGTTATCCAATATGAAGGCAAGGTTTGTTGTCTACCTGTTAAATGGTTATGTTGCCCTATGGTGGAACCATCTCTATGCCTTGGAAGGGTATCAATCTATGACCCTTATCTGGCTAATTTTTGAGAGCCAATTCTAAAAATGGTACTTAAGTTCAAACTTCAAAGAGGCAAAAATAATATATTTTTAGTTGTTCAAGCAAGAGAACTTGACTATCTTAGAATATGAGAATAAGTTCTTAAATTTGAGACATCATGTAGATTACATATATGATGAAGAGATAAAAATAACCAAGTTCATGTCGAGACTGAAATAAATATTGATGCATGATTTAATATGACTAATCCTAAGACGTTGGAAGTTGTTATAGAGTCTACCCATAGGAAAAAAAAGAAATGTCTCAATAAAAAGTGAAATAAGACTTCAAAATGAATAGGCAGAAGTCAAAAGCTAAAAATCCACCTCCCACATCTAAAAACTTCAAGAACGTAGACCAAAATTGTAAGTTATAAGGGAAAAATATAAACTTTCATTGATTTCAAGGTCAAAACAAAAAATTTAAGACCCAAGGCAACTCTAAAAATGGGTTCTTTAGGAAGGACCAACACCAAAATAGACAACGTGGACCAGCCATAGGGGCAAACACTATTTTAGTAGTTTCAAAAAGGATAGTGGTGTGCTATAAATGTAGTGATAACCACTACCATAAGGACTGACCAAAGCTAAAATTGGGGAAGCCAACAAATCATAGAGTATATGCAACAATAGATAATCAGAAAGTTGACTTTCAAGATAGTCCAATAGAGATAAGAGGTAATCTTGATGGTAAATCTACATCTATTTTAATTAATTTTGGTGCAATGAACAAATTCATTTCATATTCTGTAGTAAATAAATACAAGCATAAATTTATGCAACTGAGAGAAGGATGGGAAGTCAAATTTGGTACCAGCAAGAGGGTACATATCCAAGAATGCTTGGTGTCACATCTCAATTTATCTCTAAGTTGAATAACTTGTTTGATCTGTAGAATATTATGGTTGATTAGTTGATTAACTAATATATTAATAAGCTTAAATGCCATATGCTAATTATGAGACAATTTGTGTTGCTTAATTTACATGACTATTTGCTATGAGTTAGCATTAATTTTATATTCTATACTTTGTGATCATGTTTATAAAACATTATTTTATGGATATAATGATATTTTGGGCTAACTATCTTTATTATTTTGAGGTGGATAAAAGACAGATTCTTCCCTCAGAGTATGATAGAGGGATAGAATCATCGAAGAGGATGGTTAAATGGAGATGTTGGAGGTTGACAAAGAATGAATCAAGAAACCCTTTCACACACCACTTATAATATCTCATTTCATAATTAATTATTTGATATAGATAACGTAACATGTTTTATGTACTTTTATTTTATGTGATTTTTAATATGATTTTTGGTATAATCTTAATTGCTGATGATAATCTTATTAATTATTTGAGTGATTTCACTAGTTTTATGATCATATTAGTTTATCTTATATAATGCAATTGTTTGATTGAATGAGTGAATTCAGTTATGTTTTACTTACCTTACTACATTGTTAAGTATGGCTACATAGTGTTACAATATGATGAAATATTCCATTATCACTATTCATCTATAAGGTTGAGATAATAATAATTATAGATTATTATTATATATGCTAAATCTATATGTCAAAAGATATAAAAAACATTGTTTTTAAATACCTTCATATTCGATTAACTATTGACTTAAAGTGTGATTTTAAATATATGAATACATTATTTTTAATTGTTAAATGATTTAATAAATCATTGTATTTATGATAGGGGATGGTATAGTCACGTGGAGCATAATCTAGTAATATCTAAGAGTATTGTCATGTAATATAATTTGTATTCTATTGTATTTGGTTGAGGGTCATTGCATGAGAATACTTTGGTCATCGACAAGTTGATAGACTTTGTATGGAATAGACATTAGAGACTAAATGATTAAGGTTTAATTGGTCGATGATTATTTATTATCATGCAGATTTTAAAAATAATATAATTTTTTTTTTGTGGAATCAATAGAAGCCTCAAGATGATTAGGTTTAATAATTTTCCATTGACTTTAGTTAAGCATCTCTTTTGGGAAAAATATGGAGGTTACTATGTTTGCATGGTGATCCACTGTTGAAATTTGTTGAAAAATTTATGCATGCATTTATATAGTCAGTTGAAGTGGTCGTTAATGGTGGAGAGTAAGAGAATGAAAAAGAATAAAAAGAAGAGAAAGAGGGTTGTGGGCAGAGACATGACACACAACATAGAGGAGAGAGTTACAGAATGAGAAAAAGGTAAAAATTTGAAGGGAAAAGAAAGCAATTCATTTAGCTTCTTTGGCATTCATAGGTAGGTTTTGTATTTCAATTCCCATGTGAATAATGAAAGGGTTTTTCAAATTAGGTATTGGGTTATTGATTTTTCTGTGTTTAAATATTGAGATTATTGAGTGGTATGTGGAGCCCTATGGAATGTTTGGCCTCCACATAAGCCCACATTTGACTTAGGGAAACCTAAGAGTTGTGGGTAAAGCCATAGAATTGCCCTGACTATTAAGATTCTATGAAAGCTTGTCTTAAACTCTCTCTTAGTTCAAAAAATTTTGTACATAAATAAGGAGCTATTATTGATAGGCATATACTTGTGGCCCGAGCTAAATTGTTTGAATCAACTGTATATATTCATTTGGGTATTTGAAATATGAATTGAAACTCAGGTTAATGTTTGGGTTTAACTGTGTATACACTTATTGATCTTTAGGTATAAAATGAGAAATTCATTATACAAAATGGGTCTATGAATATGTACACAAATATGTGTGTGTGTGTGTGTGTACATGGCTAAATCTGATAAAACATATATACATATACTTATATATATTTCTATATACATATATATATAAATATTTATATATACATACTTAAACTTGATTCGAAGGGTTTTATGGGATGACTGAGTACATATACATTTATACCATGTTTCTTGACTATGTACATATACATTTATGTGTATATCCTTAAAATTTAACTGTGTACATATACATTTTTATACAAACTTGTATTGTGAAATTATCAGACTATTATAAAGGACAATTTGTACAAGTTCAAAAATACAGTTATACTATTAATTATGTAATGAATTCTAGTTCATTACGGCTTTGTGAATTAGTTGGGTTAGTCATTTTATATAACCTAGATATGGGTAGGAGAATGACTGTATGTGGACTTTGTTATGGTTTTATGTGAAGATCAAGCCCATAATTGTTGTTGATTTCGTAAGTTTTAATATGTTCATTATGTGTTAGAGCTATGTCTAAATAGAGATGACTGTGTATTCTAAAGTTAAATTTTAAACAATGAAAAGTTTAAATATGGACAAATGGGGATTGAGTATGAGGAATTATATAAATAAAGGAATTAAATTTATATGGATCATTTCATGTGATTATAATGGATGACCCATATGGGGCCTAGTCGACTGTGTTTTTTAGATTTAGTTATATGCATTTTTATATATGAAAGTCTCAAAATGATTGAACTAGGAATGTTTTTGTTTAATTAAATGGAACATATGGTTGGATGTATGTTACATTTAGATTTTGTGAAAGTTTATATGTTTGATTTAAACAAGTATAAATGTGAGAAAATTATCTGATACTTTAAGTCATGGACAATGGATGTCTACTTAGAATATACCATATACGTTAAATAATTATATTGCATTAAAAATGTTTTGGGGATATATATATATATATATATATATATATATATATATATATATATATATGGTATAAATACACAATTTTGGGTTGTGTACCACATCTGATCAGATTATACCATTTAAATATATGTGCATATTATCCTCAGTTGTATTGTGTTTGAAAACATTATTACTATTGGTGTGTAATTGATTGCTTGAGATATATTTTAATGTTATGGATATAAGCATTAAAATAAAGTATTTAAGAGATAAAATATAAGAAAATATGATGTTTTGAATAGGCTTTGTTTAGATGTGAAATATAAACTATATTTTATAAGCTTGTGATATATTGTTGTTTTGTGGAAAAACAATATTATGAGTTATTAGTATGATAGGTAAATGACAGTTTTGATGTGATCATATCCAGATGGTATGTTTAAGACTATTTTTATATTTTGTTTATTATATGTAATAAACTAGATAAATGGATCAATTTCACTTCATTTGATGGACTAAATGAATGTCTAATAATTTTGATATGCAAAGAAGAAATATTTTTGTATGAATCTATTGGCTTTAATATTATTATATGTTCTTACCAAATTTCATATTCATGACCCTAATTAAGTAGGTATGGATTTCACTGGCTTAATTAGTGCCATCAATGCAAAATAAGGATTACTTCGATCAAGTGGTGTATGAATTTGATTGATCCTAGAGGTCATTTATTATTGAAACTTTAACCAAAGTAATATTTGATAAACATTATCATTTCATATGTTGATATAGTTTTCATATTTGTATGATATTATATTAGAATAGATTCCTTTATGGTACGCATTATGTATTATATATCTTCAACACACAGGGTTTGATTTGTTACTCTAAATTCTTGCACTATCATTATCTACCCATCCATGAAGGGAGGGTCATCTCTTTGTTTAGGATATTACGTGGGGGATCTATAGTATGTGGCTGGTGTGAAAAAATGCTCGAATGATGCACTCCCTCCCAGTTAGAGTACTATACTTGAGACTATAGTTGAGATTACATATTGATACTTGAGTTGTGGATAATTTGCTTAGAAGAGTTTTGTATCATGTTTTATCATTTGAGATATTGTTATGTATTTATGAAACTATATCATTTATACATTATATTTCTACAGTAGTGGTTATAATGTTGTATCAACCATGGTTGAAATTGTACTATTTTATTTAAGATGATATGTAGTATTTATTTTTGTTTCAGTATTGTTCATGATTTCAATATCTGTTCATGATGATCCTTAGCTAAAATTCAAGGCCTTCAAGGGCCAAAAATACAAAAAATGCTTTTAGAATTGTAATTAAATAAGGTTTTTTGGAAAGGATGTAAACTCTATGCAGTCCAATAGTAGGAATTTCCCAAGGAAGAAGAATAGTCTTGTTCAAATTTTCTCATTTTATAGGAATTTGTGGATGTTTTTCCTAAAAAATTACTCAGTTTACCACTAAAATGAGAGTTTGACTTATCTATTGAATTTATGTCAGAGGTTGCCCCTGCATCAAAATATCTTTACAAAATAAACGTGGTAGATTTGTAAGAGCTAAAAGTTCAATTATAATAACTTTTAGACAGTACAAACATTCATCTAAGTATGTCACCTTGGTGTGCTCTAGTAGTATTTCTAAGAAATAAAGATGGCACTTTAATGTTGTGCCTTTAATATATTATGATCAACAAAGTGATGATCAACAATCATTACCCACTACCCTAGATTGATGATTTGTTTGATCAGATGAAAGATGCAAAAATATTTTCCAAAATTGATCTAAGATTTGGATACCATCAATTAAAGATCAAAGAGGAGGACATATACTAGCCTTTTGAAATCGGTATGGCAATTACAAATTCACTGTTTTACCTTTTGGCCTCACAAATGCACTTGTTGCATTCATGAATCTAATAAATAGTGTTTTCAAAGATTTTTTGGACAAATTTGTATTGGTGTTCTTAGATGACATTCTCATCTACTATAAGAATGAATCTAAACATGATCAACATTTAAGGCTAATTTTTTAAAGATTAAGACAACACAAATTATTTGGTAAACTATCCAAATGCACCTTCTACCAAACATAAATAAATTACTTGGGACATGTGATATCCAAAAAAGGCATTACTATAGATCTAACAAAGATTCAAGCCATTCAAGAGTGGCTTGCTCCGTCTAATGTGCCTAAAGTGCATAGTTTTATGGGTTTGGCTAGATACTATTAGCAATTTGTAGAAAATTTCTCTCCTCTAGCCAACCCCATTACATCATTATAGAATAAAGGCAAAAAATTTGCATGGACACCTCAATGTGAAGAGACTTACAAAAATCTCAAAAAATTAACAACTCCTATTTTGTTTATACCTAATACAAACAATCATTTTGAGGTATGGGTTGATATTTTTAAGGAAGGATTCGATGACATATTGACCTAAGAGGGTAAAGTCATGGTCTATGAATCTTGTAAGCTCAAAGAATCTAAAAAGAACTACCCCACACATGATTTAGAGTATGTTTGCATAGTGCACATATTAAGATAGTGGAAGCACTTTTTACTAGGAAAACATTTCAAGGTGAAATATGATCACCATGGTCTAGAACACCTATTTTCACAAGATGATTTGAATGTCCACTAGTGTAGTTGGCTAAAGTTTGTTAATAATTTTGACATGGACATCAATTATGTGAAGGGAAAGAAATTTCATGGTTGATGCACTCAACAGGTGTACATACCTTACTACCTTATTTATTTTACAAGGGAATTTCATAAGTGTTGTCCTAAAACAAAAGCTTACTGTTAATTACTGCCAAGTAGTAAGTGCAAGATTGACGAATGATCCTTTGATGAATTTGTTGATTTTTCTATTTCAATAGCCTTATAAGACATCGTAATAGAATTTTTGTACCCAGATTGAGTGAAATATGTAATGTTGTTTTTTAAGAGGTACATACAACAACCTATTTCACCCATCCATGGGTCACCAAAATGATCCATGCATTGAAAAGGCTCTATTTTTGGTTTAGTTTGAAGAAGGATTTTTCTAGCTTTATGACAAGATGCATAGAATGTCATCATGTAAAGATTGAACACTGCTATCTTAGGGGTTTGTTATACCCACATGACATACTAAGAGACAAATGGGTAGTGGTTTCACTTGATTTTATTAAATGACTGTCTAAATTCTGTAGTTGGCACGAAACTATCCTAGTGGTAATTGACACAACAACTAAGGTTGGTCACATTATTGCTGGGAATTTGACCAATGAAGCTATTATTTTTAATAAATATTTTATGAAATAAGTGGTTTGGTTGTATGGCATGCCAAAAGTCATTATCTTCGATAGAGACAAGTTTTTCACATTAAGGTTCTGGAAAACTTTGATTGCAACCTTTGGTACTCAGTTGAATTTTTGTTCTTCCTACCACCCAAAGATAGATGGTCAAACTGAAAGATTAAACTAAGTAGTTGAAGACTTGTTGCACATGTATGCTATGGATCAACAAACTAAGTGGGAGGATTATCTCCATTTAGTCAAGTTTCCTTATAATGATTTTTATCATTCTACAATTAAAATGGATCTTATTGAAGCAATGTATGGGAGGAAATGTAGGACTCAACTTGGATAGGAAAACCTAAAAAATTAGATCATTACTAGTCTAGAATTTTTGTTGGAATATGATTAATAAATGGTCATAATACACCAAAACTTGAAGGCTGATTCTAATCAACAAAAGAGTTATGTTGATTTGAAAAAATGCTTTCTAAATTTACTATTGGTAAAAAGGGTTTTTTACATGTAAGACCAAAAAAGAGTTACATGAAGTTTGGGAAAACTTTCAAGTTGGCTCCTCACTTTGTTGGCCCATTCGATGTTATTGACAAAATCAGCCATGTTACCTACTAACTAGTTTTACCTCCTTCTCTGTCAAGAATTCACGATGTGTTCCATATTGTATTATTAAGGAAATATGTGCCTGATCCATCTCATGTGTTGGATTAGAAAAAAATATAGGTTATAAAAGAGGAAAAGATGCAGTTGAACCCAGTGAAAATCCTAGGCCATCATAGCATTAAACTAAGAAATAGAGAAATCCAACATGGCCTGATATAATGAGATCCAATAAGGATCAGAAATACCATTTGGGAGGATACACAACTATTTAAACAAAATTATGCCTGATTATTTTGATCTATTGCCAAGATGACTCCTCATTAAGGGGAGGAGGATGTTATAATCCAGCCTACAAACTTTAATTTCATAGATTGGTATATGTTTTTAGCATGTATTTATATTATTTGGCTATACTTCTTAAGCTATTATTTTATTGGTATTACACTAGTGATGTCATAATCTGATTTCGATCATATTTAATTGGCTATTGTTGACATTGGACTAAGTACTTTAACTATAATTATTTAGTAAATATGTTGTTTTGATTACAATATTTAGTTTTTGTACTTTTACTATTCATTTTAGCTATATACTATTATGTTGTATAGGTGTTGTTGATGCCCATTTATGAGTGAGATTACAACTGTAGGTATATGAACTAGGCTAGTGGTGAACTCCAATGGTCGGGGGAGAATGGACAAGGGAAATAAAAAGTCAAGTAATTAACACAGGTTAAAAGGGGTGTTATACATAAGCCATTAGTCACTAAGCAATAATTTGTCTATTTTGTTATTCCATCACTCTTAATCATATTTTACTCTTATTCTTTTTTCAATCATATTCTCAACTTTATGTTGAGTTATTATATGCCTTAATTATTTTATCATCTTGTATTTGACCGCTTGACATTAATTATTTGATTGAGTTCTTCATCCTATTTTTGCTTATTTTAGTTGTTATTAGACCTTTGGTATTGTTATCTTGTACTCTATTGTGCATAATCATTTGCATTGGTTGTTCATAGGCTTTTATTAGCTTATAGCCAAATGTGCCCATAATGTTTGTTTGAATGTTTAATAAAACAAGGGCATGACCATTAAATTGTTCGCTTGAGTAAGCTTTCTTTGGATATTTATAAAAGCATATAAATTTAGAAATGCATTGGCATATATAAATAAGGAATGCCTTGGCATGTATAAATAAGGACTTATTTAATTGTGTTTTATAAGCCTTATGACTTTGGCATAGTGGTGAAAGGGATCAATATTAATGTTTTGTTTTTATTATGTTTTCTTGACCCATGCTGGGGCCATGAATTGTCTTGGCATGGAATTTATATTAAAAACAAAGGTTTGATTTTACTAATAATGACATTTATGTGGGAATTGTAAGATTTTGACCCCCAAACAAATGCCATCATAACCAAATTTTTTTGGTCTTAGGGTTAATTATTTTTCATCCTTGGAGTTTGATACATTCGGGTGAAGATGGGTGAAACTACCAAAACATTTGGTTGAGGGGTAGTTTAGAGAGACGTGGGAGAGATGCAAGAGTGATTTTGAGAATATGGAAGAAGATTTGGGAGAGAAGGGAGAAACCCTAGGGAAGATATGGTGGTAGGAGGAATTAATAGAGGAGGTAGAATGACTATTTTAGGTCACAGATACAAGAAGCTAGGTATGACGTTTGGGGAGAATAGGAAGCTGACAAGTAGGCAAGTTTTATTTTTTTCTTTCCCCTCCTATGTGGGAAATGAATAAGTAAGTGATGTATGTATCTTTTGTGAAAAAATAATAAATGTTTTGATTTCATTTTCAACTACAAATAATAAAAGGATTGTTTGTAGGTTCATAAGGAAGTCAATGGACTTCTTAATGAGCCTAAAGGTTCTAAATTGGTTTATAATCAATATAAAAACCTATTATAATAAAGGATATATATAGTTTTTATTCTAGTTAATTTATAAATATGGGTTTTTAAATTAAAAAAAGAATCTTGATTTCTAGAACCCTTAAAATCTTCTGTTGCATGGACATAGTATAATGCTCAGATAAATAATTATTTTACTTTCATTTACCTGGCTATAGGGTTTGAGTTGGGGTATATTTATTTATTTTTGCATTTTGATTTTGGGGTATTTCAAACTTGTAGAGGAATTCACCATACTTAACTGGATGGGTTTTCATTTTTTTACTAGTATGCATAACCAATTAAAATGGGGGTTGAGATTATTTCTCTTCAATAAAATATTTATTGATGGCTAGGTTATTACTCACCATCAAAAAAAGGTTTTGGATTATTTTCTTACTTGTTAGAGTGGCTGGGTTGAGTATATTTGGGGTTAATTTAGCCTATTGATTTGTTGGGTGTGGTAAAATTGCATTTTGGTATATAAATATTACTTGGTGTTATGAGTTTTTAAAACCATGTTATTATTATAATATTAAAATCATTTTGATTTTATTTGATATTATTTTACACAAACATTTTTTTTTAGATCAACCCAACCATATAAAAAGGTCAAAAATAGTGATTTCATCACTTGTTATAAGTGATGAAATGATTATACCTAACTAGTTGGCAAAAGGGCAAGGCATCTAAAAACTTTGGTGTTGTGTTATGTGTTTTCAAATACATCTATTATGTGAATATTTTTATTTTATTATTGGTTGTATCAAAAAAAAAATTAGTGATGGATTTTTATATTAAAATGGTGGTACTCCTACTTTTGGAGGATAAATAAAGGTTACCAATCCTTGTATGTTTTTAGTGTTTGTACTTGATTTTCAGTTGTAGAATGATTGTTGGTTTGAAAATTTAGTGATGAATTTTATTCTTTATTACTCACACTCTTTTCCCAAAGACCCAAAAACCAGACTCCACCTCCCAATTAATGGTTGGGAGTGGTAAGAGCCACCGATTAGGAGGATCGTAGGATGGGTCGGGCCTAGATGAATCATGTGGAGAGATTATATTGTTCATCTGGTTATCAAATGATTTATTATACTATTTAATTTATTTTATCATATATTGTGTTATAACATGTTTTATAAATGCAAAAGTGACACTTGGGTTGATATACAAAATAAAAACAAGCTAAATTAATATTGTTGTTTACTTGTTAATTTAGTGTTATTTATATTGATTGGTTTAAGTGATTCAAATGATTAAGATTTAATAGTAAGTTGTATACCTCCATTTAAATGGAAGGTTAATCTGTTACAACTTAAGTATTGTTGCATTCATATGAATGTAGTTGATATAAAGTTAATAGTTCATGTTAGATTAATAACTTGTAATTGATTTTGTTTCTCATGGATTTTTATATAAGACTGAGTTATTATTAAATATTGAATTTCAAGTATAGAACCTAAATGGTTGCACTTGCATACTAAATTCAAAATGCTATATATATGAGTATTTGTGAATCTTATACTAATGTGCCATCACTTTTATAACATAAATTATGAGTTCTTTGTGAGTTCTAAAAAGGCACTATGGATGAGAGTAAGTTCTAAAAATTAATTTTACTTTATGACATGTTAAGATATTGGTAATAAGAAGATGTTCTTGATCTCTTTTCGCATGATACATCCATACAAATAAATTTGCAAATTAGTCATATCCTAATTTGTTAAGGCATTTGAGTTGCATAAGTTGTTGATTCTAATCTTCATCACTGCATGGTTTAAAATCCTTATGAGGAACATAATTGTTATTTTATTTGTTGAATATGTTTCATCTAAGATCAAAGGATTGCATGTTATTATTGGATATAATTTGTAGTTTAAATTAATTTTAGAATTTAGATTATCTTTGATTGGTATTCGATTATCATGCTTTTGAATAATCCATTTTATATGTTGAAATGAGGTTCTTTAACTTTGTAAGTAGGAAGGTGAATCGTTTAAATATTGGAAGTCATTTATTATTGATGTTCTTAAATTATTACAAACACTGTCACATCCTAGAATAACATTAGATGTCAATCTACACTCAAGTTATTTTGGCTTATATTGAATAGATAGTGATAGTGTCATAGCTATTCCATTCTAATTTCTAAATTGTTTAATTTAATTTTTAAGTTGGGAATTAATGTATTTTTTTATTGGATTTAGAAATTAAATCAATAAATGTAAATGATTCAAGTTGTAACAATGAAGTTTCCTTTTCTGATTTAAAATTCTCTTCTTTTATGCAAAGTAATAGCATAGTAATGCATATGAAACTATGTTTAATCAAATATTTCATAGACCTGTTTAAGTGGGCACGTTCTTATTAATTGAAGAAGTCTATAGTAATTCTGTCAAGGTCTATATCATCACCTGTTGAAGTTTTTAGCACCTATTAACGAAATTTGTAACTAGGACTGATTAAGTCCACAATAACTAATGAAGTCCATAGTTAGTACTAGTGAAGTCCATAGCTCTACCAAATGCTAGATCTTCTACCAAAATCTTATTTTAAGGCAATGGTATCATACCAAGACTTACTATCATTTATTTTATCTTGTTATATTACTTGTATACCCAAAAGTGGAAAATGTCTGAGTTGAATTTATTAAAGAATTATAAAAGATTGTTAGTAATTATTTGATGTTCCTAAAGGAATAGATTTTTTGAAGCTAAACTAAAAAAGAATTATAAATCATATAAACTAAGTTTGAGTGGCACACTTTTCTTACAACAATGACCAATTGACAAGTAATTAACATTTGAGAGATATAAGTCTCTAAGTGACTAATTATAGGATGGTCTAGTAAGAATAAGTAACAACTGCAATCAAAAGCATAATATTCACTTATGAACCACCTCAACCTTAATAAAGATTATAATAATTTATTTTGATTTAAGTAGCTTATTTTTATGTGTAGGATGAAGGCACGTAGTGTGATGATCTCTAGAACTATAGATCATGGTATAATAATCTAAATATGGATAATACTACACAGGGCTCTTAGTTTAAATGAAACCTATTAAATATAGATTCCTATTACAATCTCATGGATATATAGGTGCATTTATAAACTATTGAACTTGTTCAGATGTACAATATTGATTAAGTTAGTAGAACAATATTTTTTCCTCATTCTAAACATTGACATTTAACAATACGTTGTATAAACAAAAAAATGATTTTTTATTAGTACGATACTTCCCTAATCATTACAAGGGAAAAATAATATACCTTGACCTATACCTAGACTTACGTAGATGTAAGTTTCTTAGGTAGGATAAGGACACCTAGGTGGTCCTATCAGGAAGGTATCTGCCACCATATAATTTCAAAATTATCATTATGGATCGTATACTGATACACCCTAGAATGCATGTAGATTTCCTAGAGAAATAATCTTCCCTATAGAATCTTCTAGGAGTAATTACCCTAGCTAAGGGTTGCTTGTACGTAAATTTGGTTATGGAGATTATGTTAGGTCACGTAAAAAAAGTTACATGTAGTAAAGTTGATTCACTATTTCTTCTATGAATTTTGAAAGAAGGGACATTCAATTTTTTTGGAGTTCGTTTCATAGTTTTAGTCCTCCCTAGCACTAGGTCTATCAAATAAGGACCCACCCCTACCTTGGGAGGTCTTAATATCGAAGTAATTTGGGATATATTGCAATACAAACTCACAATAAAATTTTCTTAGAAAGTATAATGTAACTTTATTATTATTGCATGGAGGCTTATCAAGCACCATCCACTACCTATCCCAAAAGTTATTTTTTATCTCCACATGAACACACCAAACAATGCTAATAATTTGCAACTCATTGGTGGTGGTTGGTTCTAGGATCAAGAAACAAAAGACACATATTCTTTTGTTATCTTATTTTTTTAAATCCTCATATGATGATTTATTAGAATACTATTATTTTAGGACCTTTCTTTGATGTAACATTGCATCAAATTGTGAAGTGACATTTTCCACTTCATTAAACATAGCCTCTAATGTACTCACAAGTGAATTGTGTCCATTATGACTTAAGGAGTGACATAGACTATTGATAATAATTTTTAAGTATTGGCATATTGCATTATATTGATTATACAATTTATCTTCTTGTTTTGTGAAGTAAAACTATTGAGGGTTTTGATCATGCTTTTGTTATATGTTTTCTTCAAGAATTGATTCCATTGAGTTTTATATCTAGATTTATAAAAATATAATTTTTTATTACAATGTGAGAGAATTCAATGCAAATTTAAATTTCAAACCTTACGTCAAAAAAAATATAAATTAAAACCTCAAAATTAAAATTTAACTATCAACATATCTGAGATCATGATCAAAATGTTAAATCACACTGGCATGATGGAAATCCAAAGCATATACATCTTCTTCAAAATGTGAGAGCTCCTTCAAGGAAATAAAATGAAACATAGGTTTGAGCAAAGGCAAAAAAATAATGAAAATAAAAAGGGTGTATGCCCTTTGTCCCACAAAGGGGGAAAATGTGAGAGCTACTTCAAGGCAAGAAAATGAAACACAACTTTAAACAAAGGCAAAAAAATAGTGAAAAGAAAAAGTGCATATGCCCTTTTAGAATCACAAAGGGTGTACTTCCTTTTGCCTTGGTACCATACCAAGGCACAATTTTTTTAAAAAAAAAGGGTGTATGTCCTTTTCAAAAAAACCTTTCCCTCCCTATGGGTGTCACCTTTTATGTTCATCAACTTTTCGCATCCATCCACATACAAATGCTTAACAAGGTTTGGGTGACCAACCTATTCACCGCTTGTATGAGTAAATTGATGGGCTGGTGGTTATGATGCACGACAATTTATCACAAAGCATAGGGTTTGTATTTATGTGCTTGCGTGTTTGTTGTCAATATATGTATTATGTGTTATCCCATGTACTTCAAATAAGTCTAAATTTCCGAAGTCTAACCTTGTCACATCCAATTATATTGTTACACATTAAGGTGTTACTCTCTTGAAATCAAGAGTCATTTGAACCAATAGTAACATTATGTTGTTCGCATTATACCACTAATATGTCTAATTTTATCTATGTCCAAAACCCAATTAGGTTCATTTTGACCAATATTCAATTCTAAATTAGTTTTTCCAAATCCATTCCACCTTTCCCAAATCAAGTTAAATCAAGTCAAACTTGTTCAAAAGTCAGCCCTTAAAGTCAAACAATGTCAAAGTCAAAAACTTAGAGTCAAAACTTTGACCAAGTCTAATCAAAAGTCAAAATAGGTCTACTTTGATCATGCTAATTATTCAAATTCAAATCCAAATCACAAGTCAACATCAAATTATGTCAAATTTGACCAAGTCAAACCAAGTCAACATTTCAAATCAAGTCAAATTTGACCAAAATCAAATCAAGTCAACATCCAAGGTCAAATTTGACGAAATCAAATTAAATCAAAACATCAAGTCCCATAATCAAAAGTCAAATTAGCTCTATTTTAACCAAGTCACGTTAATTCCAAATCAATTGAACATCCAAAATCAAATCATATTATTGTCTTTCCATTCAATCTCTTGAACCTATCGATTGGGAATGACAAAAATCACAAAATTAATCCTTTCTTCCATCCAAATTATAATCAAAATCCAATTTGACTTAATCATATTTAACAGCCTAATCAAACATCATGCCAAACATCAACTCAAATCCACATTCCTAACCAAATCACGTCAACTTATACAAAAAACTATCAATCCTACATTAAATTACATATAGGCTTATTACATCTAAAATAAATCTAAATATAATCCAAATTGAATGGTATTTATATGAGGACAAATACGATGTCTTTTTGTGACTCTTAGAAATAAGTGATCAACTTCTTGAAGATTATGATCTAACAAACTTAAGCTCCATCTTAAGTAGGCTAATGCAAATCCATCCATATCAAAAAAATCAACATCAATCAAATACCCATTGAATAGTTACAATCTTGATCATTACATCCCCCATCACACTATAAAATGGGAAACTATTTTGCCACCTTTATCTGACATCCATCCAACCCCTGAGCCATACTAATCACATCAATAATTAAGTCCATCCACATCTAAACAAGGTTTCAAATGGGAACAATATAATCTTATCAATGAACCCATGGAAGAAATATTTTACCAATAAGTCATGGAAAACATGTTTGTGTATCCACTCACCAAGTAGGTTGATGAAAACATCCAAAACTTGAGTGGTATCGAGAAAATGATTATTACATGTATCACAAGATTTAAATCCATTCTATTAATAGATATGCTAGACCCAAGATTTATATCCAAGGTTTGATTGATCATGGACACATTAAAATAAAACCAAATACATTCATGTATGAGAATAAACAAACATGGATATGCCAAGATCCCTTTCTCCATCATAATCAAACTCATCCACTTCCATATCAAAGTCAAGATAGTCAATCCATATTCAACATTTTTTTTGAATTTCCCATATTTGATGAGTCACCATTTGACCATTTTTCCATATTTGATGAGTCTCACTTCGATGAGCCTCTCCATGACTGTCCACCCATCTTTGATGAACCCTTCTTTGATGAGCCCATCTTCGAAGAACCCACATCGACCAATGGTCCATCTTTAATCCATCACAAAACATCTCTCAATTCTGGGAATCCCTTCATCCCAAAGCCTTCATTGCCAAATATGAAATGAAAAAGGTACTTATGGACAACATAATCCAACATGCCCTCCATGTAGCTAAATTAAAATCAACATCAAAATTAATATTCACATCAAAATCTACATCAGATTATGAACCACTATTAACATCATATTTAGCATCAACATCCCAATCAGAATAAGAATCTCGTGACATCAGATGCACACCTCCTGTAGGTTAGTTTGAAGACATCAATGATCCTTCCATGGTTTTTGAGGAAGTTTCCTTCGACATCAAAACAAATTATCTTAGTAACCTCTACAAGAATTGTGTAGCCTTTAATCATTCCATATGTTGGAGTAAAGCGTATAAGCTTGATTCAGGAGTTGTTTTATTGTTGGAGATGCTATTCTATTTTGTGCACATATTTTTTGAGTGCACAATAATTAATAGACACTCTTATTTTATGGTTATTCATGCAATAATATTTTGTTACATGAAACAACCTACCTTGTTTATTTAATAGGCACTCCCATGTACTTTTTGACTTGATCAAGTTTGGAGACCCACACGGAGATTATGAACATAATTCAGAGAATTTATTGTGCAAATTCTTTATCGTGTGCAATGTCTATGTTATTGAAGTTATGGTACTGGTGTGCAAGAGTGATCCTGCTGGTTATGAGTTCATTCTGAACCTTTTCATGGTATCAGAGCAACTTTTATAACCATTATTCAGCGTCCCAGCATTGTTTCAAGCTTTTATGCTATTGGTTTGTAAATCAAGCTTACCTCATTAAAGTTCTGGTAAGATTACTTGATATTTAATGTAAATGATTGACATTTATGGTATATTTAGGAGGCCCATTCATTTATGAATTTATTATCTACAAGTCCATACAAATTTATTTTCTTATTAACATCTATTGATTTTATAACCCTTTGATTGGCTTTGTGTAAGGGTTTGAAGCAGTCTTTGCAGGCCGCACAGGGCCATACTCTTATTAATAAGAGTTTTTGTGGATTTTACATACAGTCACACTATTTCTCAATTTACTTATGTGTTAAATCCATATGAATATAATATTTGAGTTGTTTATAAGTGTTAAGTTGTTTGCTATAATATATCTCCTTTGGCATCCCTAATTTATGTTTATCTTTGCATCTCACATTGATTATTTACAAAACGCTATGGAATTCACATTGTTGATTGGAGTGTTGGATGCATGGGGGAGAATATCATTCAAACCCTGTGATGGATTTGCTTTTTTCCTTGAATTCTATTCTTACATTGAAGTATTTGAAAGATGTTTGTATGGTTTCCTCTTATCTTTGCCCAAGCCCTGTCACTCCTCGGTGGGTAATTTGGCAAGCTTCCATGAGCTTTTCTAAGTGAAATTTCATATTCTCTTCAGCCTCGTGAAGATATCAAAAAATTTACTGGTTCTTCTTATCTTTTTTGGCCTCTAGAAAAAATTCCCGATAATGGAATTCAAGACCCAACTCAATGACCACTATTTTTGGCATAACAAATCAAAGAGAGCCTAAAGTTTGGTAAAATATTTGACTCACGAACTTGGAGTTATTCATTCTAACACACCATGGCATAGTCCTCTTTATTTTCATTTGATGTCCTCTTCTTATTGGTAATGTGCTTCTCTCAATCTGCCAGTCAATCATCCACGATGTCTCCAAACCCTCATAGATAGTTCTACCTTGGCATTCACATTGCCTCGAGCCACTCATTAAATCTACCCACCCAAACTATACCAAGTTAAAACTACTTGGAGCTCATGGTTTTCATACTTTGTATGATTTTTTAATTATAA
Organism: Torreya grandis; assembly: GCA_037957365.1. Taxonomy (NCBI): domain Eukaryota; kingdom Viridiplantae; phylum Streptophyta; class Pinopsida; order Cupressales; family Taxaceae; genus Torreya; species Torreya grandis. The sequence continues at coordinate 912,098 of JARHVA010003366.1, forward strand.
AAAACTATACTTTTTTTTATGTGAAATATAGTGAAAAGAGGGGTAAATTTTTTTAAAGTGGCTGAACTATTTAAGGGGGGAGATGTATTTAAATGGAGGGGCCATTTTGAATAGTGGTGTTTCTATTGTATTTTAAAGGGGGACATATTTGAATAGTGGTGTTTCCATTTATAAAGTGGAGCCACACATTTAAAAGAAGAGGCACCTTTAATTATTAAAGTGGCAGGTATCGTTAGTGGTCAACTTTATTAAAATAGAGGGGTATTTGTAATTAGTGGAGTGGTTTTTTAAAGTGGGATAAATTATAAAAGGGATAAACATTATTATAAAGGGAAAAAAGTGTTTTTTTGTATATTTACTTTCCATATCGCTAGACAAATATTAGAGGGTGAGGTTCGATCTGACAAGAGGTCATATCCCCTCAAAGACAAAATAAACTTGTTCTTGCTTCTCCTTACCTTCATTTTTTAGAGGTCATTATTAATGTTCTTGTACCCTCTTGGCCCACATTGTTGTCCTTGTCATCACACTTTGCACTAATGGATACATTTTTTGATAGAGTTCAATGTCCCACTTTGAGTGTGGATTATATTTTTGTGTTACTTTTGTACTTATGGATTAATTTTTGGTAGATCTTGATGTCCTACATTCTTGAGTACGGTTTTGTGTCGCACACTGCTTCCTTTTTTTAAGAGTAACTCTCTTGTTCGTGATGGAATATTTTACAAATTAATAGCATTTTGGGTTTTATACATCATCTATTATTTTTGTTATATGGGACCTTTATTTATAGTTGCACTAAGAGTTGTGGAGATTTTTTTCTTCATGTTTGTATGATCCATATTGAGCACATTACTCTTTAGTTGTTGACTATCCCATCATCACCAAGGCCATTTTTTGAGATATATTTGTTCTGTATCTTCAACATTTTATTGACAATTGATAGTATCATTTAGATTTGTTATGGATATTGATTTCCTTCTATAGATTAGCTATTCTAATAAATACAGTGTCAGCATGTTAGTGTTCGAGTAGTGGATTTAGTCCACTTATACAAACCTTGTATCACTCCACCCAGTCAGCAATATGGGGGGGGGGGGTATTGTGTAGATTTTACTTCTTTAGTTGTCATGTTCTTTGCTAACCTTCAGTGCACCACATCCTCTGTGAGTAGATTGAATTCAGTTGGTGAACTTTTTTGCACTATTGACACCTCTGACAGTCTCTCTTCATGAGAGTTATTCTGGTGAATTCTAGTTTAAGTTGTTTTTTTTATGATCGAGCAATAGATCCAGACCACTCATGCATATTGGAGTTCCATTAAAACTTTTAAGTCCAACAAGTGAATTTGTATTTGATGACCTTAATTCCATCTAGTTTACCTCTTCAGCATTATGTTTGAGTATTGAGCCATTTGATTTCTTGAGACACCTTGAAACATATGTTTTTTTCTCTCTCAACTTTAGTTATTATTAGTTTTTGGGTACCTTACAGTTATACATTTCATCCTTGGTGACTCTTTTTCCCTAGTATTTTGAGATCAGTGTTTTTTTTACAGAGTTAGCCTTGCACAGAGTACTAGTTCCTATTTTACTTGGTAGTTATAATGATTCATCATCCATGTAGTTCAGTAAGATGGATTGGTTACCATAGGGACACTTTGTATTTCACTATGATTTTATACATGGATAACTTATTGGGCCTAGTTATTGGGACCCATTTAGTCTCTTTGATTTCTATTCTCACTCCCTATTCTACACTTAAGGGAGGGTGTTGGAGTAAAGCATATAAGATTGATTCAGGAGTTGTTTTATTGTTGGAGATGTTATTCTATTTTATGCATGTATTTGTTGAGTGCACAATAATAAATAAAAAACCCTATTTTATGGTTATTCATGTAACAATATTTTGTTACACAAAATAATCTACCCTACCTATTTAATAGGCACTCCCATGTAATTTTTGACTTGGTTAGTTGTGGAGACCCACACGGAGATTGTGAATATAATCCAGAGACTTTATTGTGAAAATTATTTATTGTGTGTAGTGTTTATGTTATTGAAATTGTGGTAATGGTGTGCATGAGTGATCCTGCTAGTTATGAGTTCATTCTAAACTTCTTCACCATCAATATCATCCATCATTTTCACATCATACATCTTATCCCTTATATTGACATCTAATCTCCCACGCTTGTTAATTGGGACCAACAAAATCACACTTTGTTAGACTTCTTCCATAGTGACATATTAGTTACAAAATTTATGGGGATCTAAAATAACATTATGTTAGAAGAAATTCCAATAATGAAAGTTTGTTTGAGGCAATATGGGACCATCAAGATAAAAATCCTGAAAGTCCAGAAGAGAAGTTCCCTAGTAAAACCTTGTTTGAGGCATTAGGGGTCAATCAAATTAAATCCCTAAGTAAATACCTCTTTGAGGTGCTATTGGATAATCAAAATCAAAATTAGTTTAATCAATAAGATTTTATTGGTGAAATCCTCCTCAAGGCTCCAATAGATAAAAACATTATTTTTGCATCGCTTGATGAAGACATCATTTAAGTAAATATCAAAACAAAAAATAATAAAATAATCATTTAAAATACAAGAATATTATGCATAAGGAGAAAAAAATCTTATGTTCCTCCTAAGAGAGAGGTCTTTGACCCCCCAACATCCAAAATCATGGCACAATTGAAACATCCAAAATCAAAAATGATATGTGTGATTGTTAGCCTCAATTTACCTTGGTCCCTTACAAATTATAATCCCTTCACAATCATATATTTAATAAAAATACTATATCACACCATCAAATCATATCCTTCATTCAATGTTTTACATATGTTACCCTCCCTGGCAGCACTCTCTTTCATAGAAGCTACAAAGACACCTTGTTTAAAGGTTTGGAAGAAGCAAAATTAATAATCAACAGAGATCACAACAACATCAGTAACTTCTATATCAATAGTAGGACCCTAGCAAAGAAGTTATCTAGAATAGGTATGGGATAGAAATAAAAAGGGTCAGCATTATGCATCTCGTAATCATCCAATGAGTTGAGATGCCAAAAAAAAAATTAAAATAAAAAGTTAAAAGAGAAAAAATAATAATTTGTTCAACGGTGAATACCATGATTATGGTGCCTTGGATAAATATGATGATGAAAACTAGGTTTATGGTGTATGTGTAAATAATCAATTGTCTATCAGTACCTTAACACTTGGGGGCAAACCCATCTATGTTCTCGTCCATTCAATCCTATCAAAATACTCATCCTTATCCATCCTATTGTGCTCATCATTTTTATCATCTTGAATTTAATAAATAAGTGGAATATGTTTTGAGTCTTATTTTGGGGAACATTTTGGTATATCCTCTGAGTGGAACGTTGATAATTGGACATTTGATTCCCATGTGACATGGTCTTTGGTGTTCTTGTTGACCAAATTTTGACCCCAAGTCAAAATTGGTCCACCCCTATATATTGAAACTTTCATGGTATTTTCATGTGATATTGTCATACATATACAGTCCCTATAAGTATTCATTAAACCTTATTAACATTATTTAAGGTTATTTTGGAGAAGTTAAGGTAATATCATGTTTTGGTCATTTAGTGGTCTAGGCATGCCATGGGGAGATAAGGCATGGTAAAGTTGTGTCATAGGTTATTGGGGGTTTATTAAGGTCATTTTATGTCTTAAACATCTTATCATAACATTTCATGATGTTTTGGAATCTTCGAGGTTCACTTGTAGACTTGAAGGTGTCAAAAATACATGAAAATGTGATTTTTGGCTAACATTTATGTATGTCTAAAGTTACCTAAAAAATCAGTACCACACATCTTTCAAAGATATTGGATTAGTTAAAAGACTGCCACACCTGTCAGTATGTTAGAGAAAGGCTAGATTCTTAATTTTCAATGCCATCTTGAGGAGTTAAGGAAGTTGTATGGAATTTTGGAAGTCACTTGCAGGTAAAAAGAGTTTAAGAACATCCCTTGAGATTATAAATGTAAAAAAAAATATTGTAATGAATTTTTAACTCTCGTAGTTGTATAAAATCATCTCTCTCTTCCATCGCTCCATTCACAAGCTAGTGAAGGCCAAATTCAATTACATAGTATAGGTCGTACAGGTAGAGTTGGGGGCTAAGATTTTGGCCAAATTTTTGGACCTATATGGGATTATAATTTGTGGTATTTATAATTGGAATGGTGTACCTAGATTTATGAATAATCACTAAGGAGCCAGACTGCTTTTTGAAGACTCAAATCCCCATAGGTTGAATTTAGAGTAACTCCAATGCAAATTATGAACTCATGGCTGCATAAAACCAACTGGAGTGAGTTATCATAGGTTTTTAGATGAATCATAAATATTAACTCATCATGGTGGCACATGTGGATGGTATTTTAGCAAGTAAAGTGACTCTTGTGCATAATTTGAGGTGACTATAAAATTTTCTATATTTTAGAGTTATCCAAGTGGTCTAAATAGGTTTGGGTATACCTTAAAAATATCCTACCATCCTTATCAATCCATCAATGACCTATGATCAACTGGATATTATGTACTAGTCCCAAAAAGGTCATACATTTATTCACCTTATGGCATGTGTCTATGTGCCTGCATAGCAATTGAGTTGATTTGAGTGGTTTTAAGTATACATTTACAAGAAATTGAAGTTGTGTTTTCTTATAAATCATGTTGATACAAGTAAGGAAATTATTTATCAATCCTAACTATCATAGTTTTACTTTGCAAAGCTCTAACACACAAGGTTGCAGACCTACAAGTCTGCAGACATGCAGGTCTGTAACTCCAAGAGAAATATAATGTTGACAACATTCAAAGTTGTATACAATGCCATTTAATAATTTTAATAAGTTTTAAGTTGAGGTCATGGAATAATGAAGACTTTCCAAGCACCCAAAGCTAAGTGATGGTTGAAGACCAAGCTAATAGACCTACAATCACCTATAGGATTGTATGTGGAAACAATGAACATAGAGGTTATGAGATGGCTTTGAGAACACTTGATAGATTTGGTAATGTAGTGAGTATGGAATCCTAATGATTTTGAATGGTTTTAAAGTGCCATACATATTTCAAAAGGTCAATTCAAGACCAAATATACTCAAGCCTAGTAAGATAGTCACTTACAACAAACTAGCTGTGAGAATTTGCCTTGATAATGATATTGATGAGGTTTAGAAGTTTTTAGGGTAGTGAGAATAAGCCTCTCAATGAATTTTATCTATGTAGGTGTCATGATAGAATTGATAAGAGACAGATTCAAACCCCTTATACTCAGAGCTTTCAAAATGACACCTACAACCACTTACTAAATAATTGATCTTGAGATAGTGGTGAAAGATGACGTACAAAGTTCAAGGTTTTGAATAAGATACTCAAATATCTCAATATAATAACAAGAGTTGAGATTTTTAATGTTTAAATTAAGGTTTCTTAAAACACCAAGATTGCAGGCCTTTCTAAATGGATACATAGAGGTAGTTGCAGACATGTAGGTCTGCTCAAGTGACTAAGGACTCTCCAAAGCTTGAGATGGTGGTGTATGAATTCTTGAAGGTCAAAATATTGAGAGAGATAAATGTATACCATTTAATATGGAATTGAAGCAATAGGATCTCATTCAATGAACAAACCTAATTTCATATACACAGTGATTGCACACACAAGTTTGCATACTTTCTCAAGAAGGTTACTTATTTGAAAGGTTTGAAATACTGTAAGATGACTAATGGAGATTAAGGCACTTGGAGAGTCTTATGGTGATGACATAGTCTCACACAACTCTTAGTCCCACTTAAGTATAGGAAAAGGTTTCAAACTCTGCCTACTTAATTAAGGCATGACACAAGCTCACTTGCTCATAGAAAGATTTTGTTTGTTGAAAAGGTCTAAAGAAATGAAATAAAATCTGAGGGAAATGTAAAGATTTGAAGGTATTTCATTGAATAAATGGAACTAAATTTGACCTTAAGACTCAAACAACAAACTTGGAAATCTTGTTAGGCAGAAAACATGTCTACTTATTCATATGAGCAATTGTTTGTCTGGATAATTTTAAGAGACTGTAGGAAGGTCTGAGGGAGTGAAAGCTAGTTTAAAATAGTTTCATGATGATGAATAGTCCAATAGTGTCCCTCAGGTATAATAAAAAAATAATGGAAACACATGTAGACATAATACAAGCCTAGTCACAACACAGTCTTGCATTACTAAAGAAGCTTTGTTGTTTGAAAGGTTTAGAGATCTAAAAAAGGATTGAAAGAGAGTAAGGAACTTGAATGTGACTTCACATTGATAGAATAAATCTATATAACCCTCAGACTCAAGCTTGAAGTGATCTTAATCACAACAGACCATGTTTAATCCTAGTAAGGTTAGTTGTATACTTAAACCTACATAGGCAGCCTTGAAGAGATGGTGGCCAGTCAGTTGAAGTGAAGTTGACCTTTGGAGACCTTGAGAATGTGATGAATGATATAGACAAACCTTTCATGAGATATTAGATCTCTAATAGAGTGCAAAACAAGTAAACATAGGTAGTTAGGGTATCCTAGGTAGTTTGGCTCAAGAACCCTAGGCCTAAGCAAATAGGTTGGTTGGAGACCTAATGGAAGAAGTAGTAAAGATAGACATTAGTATAGGTCAAAGGAGATGTCTCAGACCTCACTGAGGTCATTGGATATAAAAAAAACTTAGGAAAATCACCTATAGACCTTAATCTTATTCAACCCTCACATAATGTTTCTTGCTCAGCCCTCACACAATGCTTGTTGCCAGCTTGAGAGGCTATATTTTGTTTATTGGTATGGTCTATATAAGTTGCATGGGACCTTGGGATCCTAGGTGAAATTAGCCACCCTAGTGAACTTCTATTTTGTGGAATTGGTTTGAAGATTCATGCCCCAAGCTTTATGAATCATCCTTAATAACTCAAAGCACTTTCAAGCTATCTAGGAGAGCTATAAGGACCCAATGAGAGAGAAATAAAATTATATGCATCCAAATAGATTAGAAAAACTTCCAAATGACCTAGAACATGTTTAAGACTTCCATGAACATCACCCCATGCCATTGGTTGGTACAAGATTGTATGGAACTGTATGAAATAGGCCTATAAGGATTACTTTTTGCTATTTGATAGGTCTATACAAGTTGTCAGAGCTTCAAAATTAGAATGGAGAAAAATGAGGTTTTCTAACTAGATCACATGGTTATTCAGGATTTGGCACATGTGGGAAGCATGTAGAGCTATTTTTTAGTCTCTTGGTAGGGAGGCGTAATAGAGGCCTAGTTAGGAGAGAGAAAATAAAAAAAGTACATCTCCCCTCACTTTATGATCCTAAAATTATACATGGAAGCTTCCATAATATTATCACCATCATCCATACAACTCTCTACATAAGGAGGTTTGTATGATTTTAGGGCTACAAAGAATGAGGCCTATTTGAGGATTTTGGTAGAGAATGAATTGTTGGGGCTAGTTTGAGACCTCAAAATGGATTTTTGTAGGTCCAATATGAGTTTAATAAGCCATCCATGAAGTTTGGATGAGCTGAAGAAGAATCCAAGTTTTGACACTTGTGTACAAAGTTTGCCTAAGGAGATGAAGAGTCCTCTAGACACCTAGAAAAAAATGGAAGTGATGTGTCAAAGAGAAACTAATAGGATCAATTGAGAGGTATCAAAAGTAGAGCCAAAATATAAGAGAACCTGATCTAATCATCAAGAAGGCCACTTGTCCTTCAACATGCCAAGGTAAAGGGTAGTTTCAAGAAGCTAGTCAAGGTGTCAAGCAAGCATTTCAACTCACATGCCACTTGGAGGGTTAGAGCATCTATATAATAGATACACATGGAATCTTGGACCGTTCCATAATTCCTCTTCTTGTTGTAACTCATGGACACTTGTCAATCTTATCCTACTACACCTCTCTCTCTCTCTCTCTCTCTCTCTCTCTCTCTCTCTCTCTCTCTCTCTCTCTCTCTCTCTCTCTCTCTCTCTCTCTTCACATCTCTCTATATAAGCAACCACTTTTGGCTTTGTAATGGATCCTCCACCTGAGGATGGTGAATCCATAATTATTTTTAGCCTTTGATCAATAAAGAATAATCTGTTATAATTTCTCCATAGAATGTTTCATTGTATATGTTAGACTAGTTGATCTTGCTAAGTGGTAGATTCTCTTCCTTGGCATGTTGTCCTTGTTTGCATATTCATATTCAATTTTGAAAGTCTTTTGCAGGTCTCTTGAAGTTTTATAATGAAGTTTTAATGAGTTTAGTGAGTTGTCTCTCCGCTAGTGTCATTTTATGACCTTTTATTTAGTTATCCTAGCTCAAGCTTGCTTCACAAACCTCTATGAGAAATACTCATGTGAAAGGTAGATTTGGATTAGTGTCATGTGTAGATTAGGCTTTTGTTTGAATTTTAATTGCATTTGAATGGTAGTTATCATGATACAATTGGTGCATCACCTCATTATAATAGGTTTACTTTATTCTTTCTCTCTCCCTTTTCATCCAAATATGCTAGTAGTATAGGTGATGAGCAATCAAGACAAATCTAGGGAGTTAGTCCTTTAATCTAGAGGTTTATCCCTATTATAGGAAACCCAAAGGCCTAGGGGTAATCCCATGTTCCACTAAATTTGGAGTAGGCTCTAACTACCTTTCCAAGGGTGCAAAATTGAGTGACAAAAATTCCCTAATCCACTCCCCATCACCATCTAAAACCATCCAACATCATCTTGAATACTATCCATCCATTACATTTCCCTTCATGATGATAAAAAATGTTTTCCATTTTTAATGACCTTTTGTATAAACTTACTCCAAAAAAAATGTAAAAAATATCAAATGATCTAAAAATCCCATAAATTCAAAAAAAAAACTAAAACATCAGTGAATCAAAAAATCCCTAAAAAATAGAAAAGACAAAAAATACCTAAAAAAAATATATAAAGCCAAAAAATCCAAAAACATTTGTCTTGTCCTAAATATAGTCAACAATATTTGATGATTTTTTATTCATCAATCCATCTCTTTTCAGGATATCCCATTCCCATATCCACCCTATTTGGGGTATATCATCAATCCAAGCTTGTAGATTTCATCCTATTTGGGGCAAATCAAATCATGCAGTTTATTTCAGGATATTTTATTCCCAATCCAATCCCTTGAATATATCCTTGCTTAGGGGAACCATCCAACTATCAATATCATTGATCCTTCACTCATGGCTTTTGACTTGATTAATGACAAGATGTTTTTTTGTTACTTTTTCTTTCAAGTTTGTGTGTGTTTACTTTTATTTTTGTGCCTTGATTCAATCCACTTGTGCCAATGGTGTCATCATGGTTTTTACATATTATGGTGAATTCTATCATCTAGTTTGAAAGGATTTATGTTTTTGGATTACCCACACATCTTCTATAGGCTTTTATACAACATCATCCAAGCACATCACTCTTTTCAGTAAGGAGATTACAAGAAAATGTATTAACAATTGTATTTATTTGCTTGTTTATTTATTTTATTCTTAGCCTTAGTCAATTTGAGGATGTACACTTAGGTTAGTGGTAAGATTTTCAATTGATTTAATTTTCAAACTAACCTAAAACTAAACTTCATAATCGCGTCTTACAATAAAATTGCTATATTGAGTGTGTATATATTGTACAAAGGAAAAAAATTATTCATAGATGAGATCATTGACAAATTGCACTTCTCCATTTTGGCATGTTCCCCTGTCCACATAGGTAATCCACAATATTAGACACTTATTTTTTATCCTAATTTTTTTACTTGAAATATATTAGATACAAAGTATATTTATTATATATATGAATTATTTATGAACAAATGGATTTGAATGTCCTAAGATAAACATTCATTTGTGTTTGTTGGATACCCACAATGTGAAAATATTGTGGTTTTATATTTTTTTTTCCTTACAAAAAATATAATCTGAATATATTCCCTATGTACATTGTTAACAAAAAAAATGTGTCCCCATAATACACATCCATGTGTTTGAAGCAAACCTAAACAAAAATATTTGCATTGTTTTTATTTTGTACTCTTTGTTCAAATAGTGACATATGTTGGGTATATTCACTTTCAATATATGGTATAAGTGTGGACAAGCCATGTGGTTATCCACCAATAATTATATAACTCATTTTGGTTTTCATAGTTTTTGTAGTTTGTATTTGTTGTGGGAAAATGTTGCATACGTTGATAATATGTATTATATATGTACTCTCAAGACAAGGCATATTGGTTTATAACGCTAGTGTAAAAAATAATACTCTGAAGGCGAGCATTATGTGTTCATATATGTTTGAAGTAAACCCAAAAACATTATTTCAATGTTGTACTTTTTATTGAATGGGTGATATGGTTTAGATATATCATGTGTATTTATTCTATAAAGCAAAAAACTAAAGACTTTGACATAGATGAGATCACTATAAAATTGTTGTTTGTCCATTGTGAACATATTGTCTTTGCGAGTAACGAAAATCTATAGCTTTTTGTTAGTAAAGAGAATTTATTTATGTCCCTATATTTTTATTTTGAAATATAATAAAAATGGGGTATATTCATTGTATATATGCATTATTTTTTATCAAAATCATGTGAGTGGTCCATGATAAGCATATTTATGCTTTCAAGATACTCACAAGGGAAGTGTTATGTTTTTATAGTTTTATTTTTTCCTTAAAATATATAATTTGTATATATTCAGTGTATAAATACATAGTCATATATGTCTAAAACAAACCCAAAAGGCAAGTTTGGCATTGTTTCCATTTTGTACATTTTTTTCAAAGAGTGATATGGGTTTCTAGCAATAACTATATACCTCAGTTTGGACAATACTCAAAAGGAAAAATATTTAATTTTTGTATTTATAAGTGAAAATAAAAAATATTTAAGTATATGCATTGTATTTATGAAGTTGCTCTAAAAAAGAATATGTGTTTATAAAAATAGGTTTTTTAAAGAATATCTAGAACAAAAGTTTTGTCATGAACTCGCATTGTTAGTCTAGGACAATAGACTTATGTGAAAAAAGGTGTTATTATTTTTCATTGTGGATTTTGATTCATTTTTTAAAGTAGGACTACAATAATTTGACCAATTCAAAATTAGTTGTAGGTTGTGACAAAGGTGACATTTATTGATACATTATTTTTTATATTCAAAAGCTTCATGGTTGATGTTTGGTGCAACAAACAAGAACATTGTCACCTCTGATAACATGTATTGGTCCATGTATTTGAGTTTACACTTGCTTTACAACCAAACCACAAAATCTATTTTTTTCACAATGTTCCTTTATAAATTATTTTACATATTTTTCAAGTGTCGTGTTTATTACATATCAGAGGACAAAAATGAATAAAACCTATTTTTTTAATTTTATTTTGGTTTTTTATTCATAAAGTTTTTTATTTTTATTTTTTTGGATTGACATGAGGGTTAAAAAGGGCCCTCACTCATATATATATATATATATATATATATATATATATATATATATATATATAAGAGGATAGTTTAGGAGAACACACTAAACCCTTCGAACCAAGAGCCTACCCCAAAGCAAAGGGTAGCCCACAAAAGACTAGGGAACAAAACCCACATAGACTGACATAAAAAAAACCCAAAATCCAACTAATATGGCATGCCCAAGAGGAAATCATACAATAGTAAAAACAATCGAGAAGAGTATCAAACACCATGACCATGAAAACATCCACCTTAGTATCATCTACATCCTGCAACACACCTGGTAGTGATACTTGATGACTAGCATCACCCACAATAGGGGTGTTATAAAGGGATTTCTTGGGGGTAATTTTGAAGGTTAGGCTTCCACCCACAAATGAATTCTCACCATCTTCCCAGGTCCTTTTAATTGGGGTGAAAACACCACTTATACCAACAACGTCCACAATAGAATTTATGCATCTCTACATCTGAGAAGAAAATACACAACAAATGACTAGTTTGGATAAAATAGCTCCCCTCCCACCTTGCCTACCATTCTCTTCTTGTATAGCTTCCTCCACACCTCTAGCATTTAAAAAGTCCACTAGAAAGTGAGAACCTTGTACCATATTATTTGACACAAATTTTCCCATATTACTTTCCAAAGAGGGCATAGGAACCAAGAAATTATTTAGTAAAGGAGCTGGCTCCATGACACCTGCATGCCCTTCCAACACACTTGATAATACACCATACAATTTCATGAACCTGGATTCTAATTATTTGAAAATAGAGAGGGGAATCGAACCCAAACACCGATCACCAGAGAAAGGAAGAGAGGAATAATCCTACATTACCAGTCTATCAATCCAAGCACAAATCCCACCTCTTAGCCCCATCTAGAGCATGGTATCTACCACCTTACACATGACAATTATGTCTTTAATAGTATAAAGTAGATCTCTCACAAAGATAGAAGTAATTTTTGCATTAGTTTTATTCCTCCAAAATTCATGCAAGTAATCTATTCCAATGATGGCTTTAATTTCATCTAGAACCTCTAAACTAGGCATCCAAAAAATCAAGTGGAGCCGACAGTCAGAAACACTATCCCAAAATGTCATCTCCTATTTGTTTGTGTACAAGGAAATCATAGGTTCGATCAGAGCCATAAAATATATATCTGAGAATAGAGGAACTACAAACACTAATAATAATATTCTCAATAGGACAATCATAAAAAGCACTGACCCTTATCAATAATCCCTAAAAATCCCCATGCACTTGAAGCAAATACACCACATCAAAACCATTTGCAAGCGGTGAAGGTGAATGTAAAACAATGATGGCAATAATTACACCTATATTTAAGCCAAAGAGAGATATGATTGACACCTTTCAATGGGGATTATATTTGATCGATCAAATCAAGAGTTGGCCATGTATCTAAATGATTGTCCATGATATAGTTGTTCTTTTGATCAACACCCCAATTCACTAAAAATTCATCTTGTTGATTTGTTTTCCTATAATAGTGGTTAATAGACCAAGATGAAAGTTCATCCAAACTTAGCCAAACCATTCTCAGAATATTATTCTACATCCAAGACTTTGTAGAATGATTAAAAATGGAATTCATAATGAGTTTGGAGTCCCCTTCAATAACCAAGTTCTCAATGCCAAATTAATGTGCCAATTGGATGCCAAAGACCACTGCTTGGGATTATACCGCATTATTGGTTCCATATTTAATTTTTTTCATCAAGGCTCAGATGAGAGATTCCAAACAATCCTTAATATTGCACCCAACTCTAGATGCTCTCGGATTCCCTCCAAGAACCCCATCGAAATTCAACTTAAAAAACTCAGATGGGGGAGGAGTCCAAGTAACAAAGACACGAGCATGATAATTTTATTTGCTTACCCTTGACCCATTAACAAGGAAAAGTTTATTATTGTTATTATTATGAATAAAAATTATTGATCTTTGTTTGCAAATACTTTAGGGCATAGATTTCAGAAAATAAAATAGTGAAAAAAAACCATTTGACTAATTTTATGGTGGCAATAGCCTTTTAAAAATTATGTCTATCATGTGTTAAAGTTTGTGTAAATAAAAATACACTAGTTATTAGTGGTGAATTTTAGTTTATGTCAAAATAAATAGTTTCTTTATTGTATAAAATCAGTGATGGTGCATGTATGGATACAAAGTAAAATGATCTTGTTCAATAGTATAGAATTCCAAACTTGTCAAAAATAATTTTTATTCTTCTTGCTTGTTCATTTTTATTTTTTTATTCAAGTATGTTTCTAATTATTCTTCCTTTTATGTTTTTCAGTGTTCATTAAGTGAGGCGAGGTGTAGTTGCATGGAGCATTTTATATTATAAACATAGTAGTGTAAAAACACTATGCTAAGGTTCAAATTACTTAGCCATTTTTAAAAGTGCAAAGGTAGAGCACACATTGGGCTAAAATCTTTAGAACAAGCAACTCAAAAATGGAGGGGCTCATCACGACATAATCCCTAGCCAATCATGCATCAATGAGTACTTTGTCAATGCAAAGTCAACCCAAACACTTTGCACTATCAATATTGGAAATAAAATAAAATAAAATGCATCCTAAAAAGTAAAGACAAAAATGAAACAAAGGTGGATTCCACTACGCATTCATCGGGTGATGTCTCAACCATTATTATAGTGAAATGACAGAATGGACCAATGAAAAAATTATAACATCTAATCACTAGGTTGTATTCCTTTACAATGGGTCATTTGTCGATCACTAGATTAGAGATCCACCTAACTAGGCCGACCAATCACACGCCTTAAAAACTATGCCACTTCCACGGTGGACTAAATGACAAGATGACATCTCATAAAAGCTTGAAAGATTATGTAATGAAATTAATTAGATGATTCATGTCAATAAAATAATATATCATAAAATTAATAACAGAATAAACAGATTAATAACAATTGGTTTAAGAGCAGATATTTGAATATTATGGCTGAGCCGTTTCGAGAGGGCAACCTCCACAATAATGCAATAAGAATATAATTCATAATATGATGGTAAAATATTCACCAATACCTCTTATATATACTCTAATTATCCATGATTATTCCATAGGCTGATCAAACTAAGAACAACAAGAAATATAATAAGATAATATGAAGGTATGTAAGCGAGAAGTTGGCCACACATATCCCTAGATGTACTATAGGTTAAGGGTTTAGCATGCCTTTCCCCTTCAAAACAATTGTCCTCAACGTTGAATAAAATTGGGATGTTGTTGCACGAATACTTCATCCTCCCATGTTGCATCTTTAGATTGCAAATTCTTCCATTGATCAAATAATCCTTAATCACTTTGGTCCGCAGTTGCTTAGTGCACATATGAAGGATCTCTCTAGGTTCCAAAATGATTTAGCCTTCTTCATCAAATTTAGTTAATTCAATCTGAGTGGAAACTCTATGTCCAATTACCTTCTTCAGATAAGATAGATGAAATAATGGATGTATGCAAATGGACGGAGGCAATTCCAGATTGTAGGCCCCACTACCAATTTTCTGTAAGATCTGATAAGGACCGTAATACTTAGGGGATAAATTTTTATCCTTTTTCTATTGATTCAGACACATACTTATATGGATGTAAATGCACAAAGACCTAATCCCCTATGTCAAAATACCACTCACTTTGGTGTTGATGTGTTTACTGCTTCATTCTATTTTGTGTTGTTTCTAAATTCTCTTGCAAACTAACTAATACGTCTTGTTGATGGTGAATGTGTTCCTCAATATCTTGAAATTTAGGATGCACCGTCAAGGCTAAAGTGATGGACAAGGGGCGATACACATACAATGCCACAAAAGAAGACATTTTGGAAGAAGTGTGAAAAGAAGTGTTATACCACCATTCGGCAAGTGATGGCCAATGTGTGGTGCCCAAACCACTCCACTGTAAAACCACTTTTTTAATTATTTTTTATTATTTTAAGATTTATATTATATGATGTAATACACATTTAATCCTTTCAATAATATATTAATTTAAATTATCCTAGTAAATTAAATTTAAACAATAATATTCTACATAAAAAGAAATGTTAAATTGTTAGTAACATTTTAAATAAAATTACTCATAAAAATAATTTAAATAAATAATTCTAATTATTTATACACCAACAAAAATAATCTCCATCTCATTTCATTCAATTAAATAAAATTTAACTAATAATTAATTTATCCTTATAAACTAATAATAATCTATAGAAAAATAATTAAACTTGTTAATTCAACCTAACCTACCGGTATAAAAATTAAATAATCAATTCAATTTAATTAAGCACTCATAAATAGAATATTTCAAATCTAATTCTCTCTAATAATTTAAAAGAAGTTAAAAACAAAGTATTTATAAGCTCAATAAAACATTAAATCTCAACCCTTGGATTAAAGAGGCTCTCCACCCTTGATTTATAACCCTAAAGTGCATATAATAAAATTAATTTATTAAAAATAATTATGATGAGTAACTAAAATCCTCCACCTTATGATTAAAGTCATATCCACTGTAAGATCTAGGTTTACAAGGAATTTCTCTTTGGTAAGGATTAAAAGAATTTAGGGCTTCATTTGCTAATTTGTTTGCTCTATTTTTTTTCCATACATACATATATATTTATTTTTTCCTTAATTTTTTTTTTAAATTTCTGTGTTTTTTATTTTCTTTCTTATTTGTTTTTCCATCAAATTCCACATATCTAAAAAAAAAAAATTGCAAATATATATCAATTGCAGATTTATTTATTTATTTATTTAATAATTTTTATGTTTATATGTTTCCTTTTCTCTATTTTTTTTACATTCCATGTTGCAGGTTTGAAGATGAAACTGAAAATAAAGATTAATGGGTACATACTCATTAAATATATAACTAGATTATAAGATGTAGGTATATATTTTTCTTAATTTTATTTCTAATTTTCATGTTTTTTTTTCAAAAAAAAAATCACAAATATATATTAATTGCAGATCTATTTATTTATTTTTTTAATAATTTTTACATTATTATGTATTTTATAAATATATTCTTTAAATCATAAATATGTGTGTAATATATTCAAACCATTGTTGTATGTTTCTATTTTGTTGATAGGAATAGACTAGCTGGAAAATATAACTTTTAATTTAAAAGAGTCTAATGTATTTTATTTTTTTAAATTTCCTTCCTTGCAGGTAGAGGGAGGAAGTGGAACACTAATTGAAAATGGAGAACTAATTGCAAGAGATTTTGTTTGTTTTTTTAAATTTACATATATACATACACACACATATTATTCTAGTTGTGCTAAGGTGGACAACAACTATGTAAATAGTAATTTAAAAGCTATATTAATTTATAGTGAAATTTAAAACTAGATTTTCCCTTTTTATTATACATGTATATTATTTTGTTTTAAAGCACAATTCTTTTCATAAATAAGGAAAAACTTGTATAAACATAATTAACTCAAAAACACAACTATTCTCAAATTCAATTAATTTCAAAGCATAACATTTTTTTTAATCAAATTAGAATTTTAACAAATTTCAAATTCTAAATTAATTGAAGTATAGCATTTCATTATTTTTTTTAATTTTTATTTACAGTCAACTTTAAAATTTTAGGATTATTTTTCAATATTCTAATTATTTTATTTTACATAAAAATTACTCTAATTCAACATTTTTTTTCAATGTATAAGACAAGAAAAAATATTACAACTATCATATAATACTTTAAAGATTTGCATAAACACAATATGTAAATAATCAGCTAACTTTATTCCTTAAAATCTGTAGTGCTCCTTTCTAGCTTCATAAGTTTCTAGTAGCTTGTAAGCAAGGAAAGATTGCTCACTTCCCAACCTTATGACATCATTAGGTGTCTCCACCCTAATCAACCCCCAAACCCAAGAGGTGACCTCCACACACATGGCCAACCCAAGAAAACAAAAGGGCTTTAAGGATTTCTAATTCAAGATTCATGCACTTCTCTTAGGACTATACTTGGGAAGGTTAGAGAACAATTTTCAACCTCAATAATTTCTGCAACTTCTCATCAAATATCAATAAGAAGGGGAACCAACAAGCAGTCCACACAGGTCCCAAGTTCCTCTCTCAACTAGTTCTTAAAAGGAAGCCAACAAGCAGCCTACCCAGGGCCCAAGCTTCTCTTTCAACCAGGTCTTAGAAAAGAAGTTAGCAAGCAGCCTACACAGGCCCCAAGATTCTCTTTCTACCAAGAAATATCCCTTCTCAAGTACATCCTAGGCTTATACACAATCAATTAATTTTTTTTTCCTAACCATGACTGCAAATCCATTTTTTTCCATTTGTATAAATTCACAAGACACACATAAAATAGTTATTCAAAAATAGAAAAAAAAGGTACTATCATTTTCTCTAATTCTGATGTAGTTCAAAATTTTGGAAAAAATAGGCAGGTTTTTGCTTATATGAGGAAGGAGCTTGCTACCTTATTCCTCCATTCAAATGAGGACAAGTATCTCATTTTGGGCTTGCAGCTTCTCCCCTTCCCAAGGTGCCTAATAGGGTGAAATCATAAAAATTTTACTTTCCAAAATGTTCCCTTGGACCACTAATCTATGGGATCTATTTTTAGACCAATGGAAGGTTTTAAAAATAAGTTTTGAGACTTTTAAATTTTAGCTTTCCCAAAAATCCGAAAATTACAATTAAAGAAGTAAATCAATTTTTGATTAAAGGATTAATTAACATAACATACTCTATGAAAACATTACTAAATAATAACAAAAACCTATGTGGCATCTAGCTTAAGGCTCCAAAATAATCAACACTAACCTTAGGGAGAAGAACACATACACTTAATTACTAGGTGGGTACACACACATGGCCAAACATCACTTAACATAACTTAACACAGATTAGGACGGTGTGTGGTTTATGAAACAACCACATCTTGTCCTTCCCTTGCTTGCCCATTTTTTTAATTTCTTATAAACTCATTACACATGTCAACGCATCTTGGTAATGACAATAATCATGATAACATATCACTAATAACAATATTTTAAAGAATCCACATAAAAACTTTCCATGATCTCATTACGAGAGCTAGAGCTTACTCCACATAAAACTTGTGCTCCATGCACAATTATAATTTATTTATTTTTCCTACTTTTTATGCTCTTTTCTCACACAATAATAAGTACGAAACTGTATCAAATTATAAATATGCATTCTAATAATAATAAAACCATATGATCATTAGTACCCTTAAGCCAATTAGTCAAAGATAATCAACAACTATACACATTTGCACTTGTAATTCATTTTATATCATATATCATATAAGTGGTATGGAATGAATCGTAACATAATGACATAACGTGATCATATCCAAATCAACATGTTCATCATAAAATATAACAAATAATCAATCCATCATAATCCTTAACCAACACAACATAACAATGAATCATAACACAACATAGCATGATTATATCCAAATCAACATGTCTATCATAGAATATATCAGATAATCGATCCATCATAGTCCCTAATCAACACAACATAACAATAACTACATATAAAATAGATGAAAAATAAGGGAGGCCAAAGATGGCATGACACAATGAACCCATTTTTCATGTTTGTCAAAAACAAAACAATGAAGATACCCTTATAGACATTTTTTACTATCTATATTTGTCCATTAGATTTAGGATGATCGGATGAACCATGAGCCAATTGGTTTCCCAAACATGCAAATATTTAGTCTAAAATTTACTAGTAAATATGATATCTCAGTCACTTACAATGATCTTTAGAGTACCATGCAATTTCTGAATTGTATTGAGAAAAATAAAAGGTACTGTATTAGCAACAAATGATTGTGATAAGGAACATAAATGAGCATACTTAGTGAGTCGATCCATAACTAACATGATAACTCTTTTACCCTCAAACTATGGTAACCCAGTAATGAAATCTATGGAAACCTCTACCCAACACTAGTTAGGGATGGATAAAAACTACAAAATACCTGAGGTCTTAATGGTTTCACTTTTGTTCTGTTGACATATCATGTATTCAACCACATATTTATAGACATCCCCTTTGAGTCCTTCCCAAAAGAAATCTTGCTTGATTATATGATATGTTTTCAAAAATCTCGAGTAACCTCCCAATGGAGATGCATGAAGTACCTGGAAAATTTTATGTTTGAGGAGAGAGTGCTTACAAAGATATAATCTATCTTTTTACCATTATGTGTTCCCTTTCCATGTAAATTTTTTAGATCCCCCAGAACCCTACAAAATATTTTGAATTAAATCATGGGTAGCACTATCATTCTCCCATTTTGATCTTGCTTCCTCTAACCAATCTGCCTACCAAATAGTCATTGTGCATAACAATGCCTCGACTGATTCATCCCTTCAGGATAGTGCATTTACCGCCACATTATTTTTTCCTTTCTTATATACTATTTAAAAATTATAGCCTAAAATTTTAGTTACCTATTTTTGTTGTTCTTCAAAAGATAATTATTGTTCTAAAAAATATTTAAGGTTATCATGATCAGTCTTTACCTGAAAGTGACGACCCATTAGATAAGGTCTCCATTGCTTGACTGTAGGTAAAATATCCATGATCTCTTTCTCATAGATTGGTTTGAGTCTATTTTTCCCCTTCAGTAAGTGACTCTCAAATGCAAGTCATTTATCTTCTTTCATCAGTACAACCCCTATGCCATACCCTGATGTATCACATGCCACAACAAAAGCTATAGAAAAATCAAGAGTATCTAAAACTAGAGTGGTGCACATAGCCATTTTTAACTATTCAAATGCATTGATAGTTGTATTAGTCCACTAGAAGCAATATTTATTCAATAAAGATGTGAGTGGGGATACAATGCTATCATAATTTTTAACAAATATGTAATAGTAACCAATTAGCCCCAGAAAGCACTAGAGGTTCTTGAGTGTCTTAGGAACCTACCACTTCATCATCACTTCGATGTTTTTAGGATCAAATTTCACTCCTTGTGAAATAGTATGACCCAAATACTCCACCTCTCAAAATCCAAAAACACATTTGGAAGGTTTTGCATGAAACTAATGTTGCTTCAGAACTAACAGTACACGTTTCACATGTTTCAAATGATCTTCCCAATTTTTTTTGTAAATAAAGATGCCATAAAAAAACCAAGACAAACATTCTAAAAAATGGATTGAAAATGGTATTCATCAAACTATGAAATATAGATGATGCATTTTGGAGGCCAAAACACATGACTATAAACCCATAATGGCCTTCATGAGTTCTAAAACTTATTTTAGGTATGTCCTCTGATGATACCCATAGCAAAGATTTAACTTGGTAAAATAAACCACACCATGCAATTTATCTAGAAAATAATAAATTAATAGAATAGGAAACTTATCTTTGATGGTGTACTCATTGAGTTTTATGCAGTTTAGGCACATCCTCAAAGTGTCATCCTTCTTCCATGCCATGACCATTGGGGGGGAATATTCACTTTGGTTGTGTTGGATGATTCCTGTCTCCAATATATCCTACACTATATTTTCAATTTCATGTTTTTTGGGCATAAGGATACTTACAGGGTTTGATTTTGGGTGGTGTACTTCTAGGAAGTACTCTGATGACATGATCATGTGCTCGGCTTAGTGGAAGCCCTTTTGGCATGTCACCAAAAATAACATAATGGTCATCCAACACCATTTTTAAATCAAGATGGGTAGAATCTTTGGTTGGTTGAACTTCTATAGAAAACAAGTGCACCATAAATCCTTCAACACCTTTTTTGAGAATCTTTGTCATGTGATGGGAACTAACTAACTATTGAGATTTAACCCGTAATCCACATAGTTCAAATGTCGTGCCTTCTAAATGAAAGTGCATGAATAGTTCCTAAAAATTCATCTCAATACTGCCCAATATGGTGAGTTATTGTGCTCCCAAAATAATGTCATCCCCATTCTTAAAAAACATAAGAGAATCTAACAGACAATCTCCCATAGCAAGCTTAATATTATGGAATTTTTTAGAATAATTGATAGTACCACCATCTACAATCATGACTTAAAATTCTAGAGCTAGGTAAATGAAACAGTTTAAATGAGTAGATAACTTACTGTTGATGAAATTGTGTGCTTATAGAATCAATCAACATAGTCACCTTCTGTTTTTAGAGAAAACCCACCACCTTAAGAGTTTGAAGAGTATTAATATCAGGAAGTGCATGATATGAAATAGTAGGTTGAGAATATTCAGATTCATCCTTAGGCTCATTCAAACCTACACCTGAGGCTTTATCCTCTTCATCATCCTCATTGGTGCCTTCAATGTAAAACAACTTATTTTCAAAATGTCGTTTGCTCCATTTGTTATTGCAACCAAAACATAAACCTTTTGCATGCGTGTCCTCAATTTGTTGAGGGATCAATTAGGTAGGATGAGGAAATGATGTTGTTGGGACAGTGTGTTCATAGACATTAGTGAAATGTCTTTATTTGATAAGCTCTTTTTCCTATGCCATGCATGCCCTTGGGATGGCTTTAGATACTGAACTAGGACTAAACATGTGAATCTCCAACTAGATGCTATCCTTGAGGCCAATTAAAAATATGTCAGTCAAATTTTCTTCAATGATGTCTGCCACATGTAAGGATAGATTATGAAATTGATGAATATAATCCTTTACAGTCCCTATTTGGCATAGTTTGGCTAGCTGGCTGAAGTAGTTTTCTAAGACATTGTTACGATATTGGAGTTGCAACTCTTCATAAAATACAGACCAGGAAACTGAGAGAAATTTTATTTTATTTTGAGCACATAACCATTGATACCAAATGAACTGCTTAGGTTCTAGATAGAGAGAGGCCATGACCACCTTTTATGAGCATGGAGTTTGATGTAGATCAAATAAAATTTCAATTTGAATGATCCATGCGAGTAAATAATCACATCAAACTTTTACAAGTCCACTTTTGGCAACATTAGCTTTGGACTAGGATTGGATTTGTTATTATTTGGAATAGGAGAACCAAATTGGAGTGGTGGAGGGTTATTTTACAATGGTTGAGCTGAAAAGTTGGCCAATTGCCTAGTTATTAGGTGCAATTTATCCCATAAGTCATTCATGTCCCCTCTCGGCCCCGTGATGTCCTCTTTAATCACATTGAGATCATACTTCTACACCATGCCATGCAACTTCAACTTAAGTTGTTGAACCACCTCTGAAATACATAGATCAAAAGTTCCAGACTCCATGTCATCCTTGTGAGGAGTCTTAGAAGTTTCTTTCCCTTTTCCACGTCTTCACATGTTAGGATCAACCATGTAAAAACCCTTAGAGGGTTTCAACCAAAAAAAAAGTCTATCAGAAGATGAGACCATTACAGTCACCTCACCGAGATGAAACCAATGATTGCTAATGCGCACAAGGGTGAAATTTTTTGGCCCAAAAAAATGTGTACCAGTGGAATACACTTGTAATTGTCTTATGGAGATGAAACCAATGATTTCTAGTTTGCACAAGGTTGAAAAATTTCCACATTTTTTTTCACAATTTTTTTCCCTTTTTTGTAAAAAAATCCACAAACAAAACTACGGTGATGAAAAAAGTCAATTCTTCTTGGATCACAAGTTATGTTTTTTCAACTTTTTAGTGCTTAGGATGTTAGATCTAAAAAAGTGCACCATAAAAACTTGTCCAAATTGAAGCTCTGAGACCACTTGTAATGAAATTACATAGATGATTTACAGTAATAGAATAATATATTATAGAATTAAGAATAGAATAAGCAAATCCATAACAACAATTCATGAAAGAGCATAATACTTGAATATTATAACTGATCCACTTCGAGAGGGAAACCTCCACAACAATGCAATAAGAAAAAAATTTGTAATATGATGATAAAAGACTAACCACTATCTCCTATATATACTTTACTTAGTCATGGTTATTCCATAGGCCGACCATACTAAGAGCATTAAGAAATGCAATAAGATAATATGAAGGTATATAAGTCACAAATCAACCACACATATTCCTGGATGCACTATAGGTCCACCACATCTCGACAACTGAATGGTGTAACCAAAGAACACTATTATGATTCTTCAATGATTATTCCCAGTTTGAGCCTCCATGCAAATAATTATTGGATTTTGGCCAACCACTCCAGCAGACCTTCAAGCACATGGAATCGCCTACGCTGTCATCCAAAGGCAAATGCTAATTTCATGGATCCTAAAGCCCACCTACTCCTCCAAAAAATAAGATAGAAACAATAACATTCAAGACTAGGTGATATCCATCCTGCATGCATTTTGCACAAAGGGTGGTTACCTAGAACCTCCAAGTGTACTTGAAGAGGTGGCAGAGCAAGATCCAAGAAACATAACACATGCAAATCATTGAGGGTAGTGGGATATGACATTACCACCCATATTCTAGTCCCTCATTTCATATTATGCTATAAACATAATGAGCTCAACTTGAGTTAGGGAACAAAACATTATTTAATGTAGCTATATCTACATTTCCTCGAACTGTGTAACAAGAGGCCTTATCAATTTTTATTATCTTCTGCAAGATTCCATAACACCTATGGACTGTGTTATGTAACAATGTAATTTGTTTCTAAGAATTTGAGTTATTAAATTGTGGATATTTGTTTCCCTTTGTCTTAATTTAGTTACTTCAAAGTGTTTGCCTCTTGTAGTATATATAATAATGTGTATATTGTGGATCTTAAAAAAAGGTATATTAGGTTGTTATATGTTAAATTATAGTTGTCATATAGTTTTTGGTTGTAACTCTCTTGGTACATAACTATTTTCATGTTTTAGCATTTGATTTACCTTATATTTCTCCCTTTTCCTCTGTGAGCTTTTATTTATTACACTATATTAGTTTAGTTTAGTATAAGGATCCAACCTTACAATCCCAGAGGTTACCTTAGATGTAGGTTCGACACTATAAGGTTTTCCAATTTATTGTGCTTAATGGCGGGTGCCATTAAAAAAAAACATTTTTTAGCATCAACAATATTTTTTGGCATGCCCGATGAGACTCAAACTCACAATAGTGCATGGTTTTCAATCTTTAACCAAGACTTTTGGTTATAATCTTAGCTATATTAATAAAAGAGCATAAAATTTATCACCTAGTGACCATGTTGGAAGGAAAGATCTAGTTACCTTATATGAAGGATATAAATGAGGCCAATATCCAAGGAAGAACCAAGTTGGAGATTGGCAAGAAAACCCTAGAGACAAAGAAGAACAAGATGACAAAAGTTTATTCCAAGAAACCAATCTTCTGACTAGAATTTCCCACTTTGTTCACTCACTAGAAATTCTTCCCTAAGAACAGCCATGGCTCCCAATAATGCTCTGAGGCTAATTCATTTTGCACAATGGAATGATAGCAACCCCCTGAACGTACAAGTTTAGAGTGATATCCCTATAACAACTATAAAATCACTCCATTTCTTCACCAATGAGAGCCAAACCACCCCAATAGACCATATTTAGGATATAGCTATGCTTAATTCATCATATTAGAGAGCAAGACATAGCCTTACAAGTAATTTCAATGTCTTTCAAAGGAAATGCTTTAGATTGGTACAAAAGTTTGCCTTCTACCTCCATTACTACTTAAGATGAGTTATGCCTCTGCCTCTAAAATTTGTTTAAAGAAAAGGGAGATAACTTGTCTTTGGTTGACTTATAACTAGTTACCACTGAAATAAAATTAACCAATCCTATTTGCAATAAAATTAAACACTAAATAAAATTAATAGAAATGGAACCCTAATCTAACCTAGGATGCAAACTAGATATCACTTTGTTTTTTATTCTTCTTTTATTTATGAAGGAAGAAATGTGTGGTTATAAAATACAAGTTTCAATTTCATGAGTCCTAAATGCTCACATAATTCTTGCAATTTTCATAACTGAATAAAACCTTATATGCAAATGTAAATGAGACAATCAATGATCAAACCCCCAACGATGCCTATACTGAAATAAAGGAAAATATGTAATGTGTTATTATTAAAGAACCCTCAGAAGTCCTAAAGGATGTCTAACCACTAACTTGAGTCTTGTAGATTGTGAACATGTGAAGGATGAAGGTAGAAAGGTGTTGATGACCCATTGAAGGATGACTAGTAATTACCTGACCAAACACTAACTGAATTTTCTAAGTGAAAAGTCCAGTGGAAATGAGGAAAGGTGGAAAAAGACAATAGAGTGCTAAAGTAACCTTAACGCATAATGAGGATGAATTGTAGGTTGCCAAAATCTTTTTCAAAAATAAAAATTATTATGCCTCAATATCAAACACCGAATACTATAGGAATGAGAGCATGAAAGTGTGATCTTGACAGAGATCAAATGGAGCCTTGTTGGTGTTGTGGAAGTAGATAATTGCAGTGTTAGTTGTACATGATCATACATGAAGACTTTTCAACTGCATAACTTTTTGAATTTAATAAATGTTTGAATTGAAGCTTTGTGTTCAAAAGGGTTTTGTATCCCAACCGGTGAGGATGGTTTGTTACACCATCCATTGGGTTACAAATCCCTCTACATACACGATATGAACAACCAAATGAATAGGGCCAAGTTTGGTCCTTGAGTGACTATGATAGATTGGATTCCCCATAATCACGGTAGCTTAGCCAAAGGAAGACTCTAATTTAGATGAACACTTAACTTGTTGTAATCTGTTTAATGGAATCTTAATACACGAGCAAAAATATATGTAATTTAATAGTTTAATAACAAAAAAAAAATGTGTTCGATAAGAAGGAAAGTTAGTGGAAATATAATTTTAAATCTATATCATTCTCATGATAAATAATCATTCTCTTCATTTAAATGTTTATTTTTTATCTTCTTTTAACATATGTATCCAAATTCATCTTTATGTTGGTGAATGGCTTTAAAATTATATTTCCTTATATCAGTTTGTACACTTCACGTTAAGCTCCCAATTTACTTAATAATGAATACATGTTTATTTTCATTATAATTTTATTTTTAAGCCTTGCTAAATATTGAAAAACCCATATGCAATTTTGATTGTATCCTCGTAAAGTGTTCATTTCTTTTCTTTATTTTAGTTTTCAATAAAAAGAACCTCTCTTTGGGATAGACGAGGGACTTTACTCAGCACGTTATTGCAAAAATTCTTCTACTTTACTCAGCACGTTGTTGCAAAAATTCTTCTATTTGTTGCTGTGACAAAATATTTTGCCAACACATCTAAACTTCTTTAATAACAAAGTTCATGAAAATAACACATAATTTATACATAATGTGTTGCAAAGTTGATTATCTGATGACAACACCAGGTTTTCTGCCACCTCAAGTAGAATACTTTTTCTTGGAAAGCTGTTCGTGGGCCTCTCTTAGATGTAAATCTTGTTCATTTGGCAGAGGGATCAATGTGAGGGATGACAAGAGTGGCAATATTTCCCTTTTCTTATATCAATATAAAACTCAAATTTTAAATAGCAAAAACACACTCTTTCTTCTTTTTTTTTAAAATAAGGGGGATTTTCGACAACGTTGGGTTGGAAATAATCTCAATTTTGAGGGCAAGTTGAACCTAATTACGCTTCTAACAGAGTTTCAAAAGAAACTCAATTTTGTGTGCGTTCAATACATATTTAACACTACTTGGTATGCACATAGAGGATTGTAATTGGGTTTGAGTGAAGACCCTGCAGAGCAAGATCAAATAAAAAATCAGCAATGTGCTATTTTAGGAGACAACTATATAAACTATTGGGATAAGTTGTTATGGGAATTTTTGCTACAAATCATAAACAGTGATTTTTTAAAAATCCTTTGACTGCAAAATGATATTTTGTTAGATTGAAATATATAAATGCTTCATAATTATGTAGCTTATAACAACTACACAATATGGAATTGCATTGTAACTTCTTTCAGGATATGAGGTTGATTGTAAGAATTGCGAGGGTTAGATGCATTCAGTTTGGGAATAATTCACTGTATCATGCAAATATGAACTTCCAAACATATGTATCAAACTTGTCTTAGCTTCTTGTGCTTTTCCAATTGATGTTTAGACTCTTTCCTGTTTGTATAAGGTTGCGAGTACGAAATGGGTTATTATGTGATGTGTTCTGTTCACTATAGTTACTCAATTGTTTCTAATATGTTAATGACCTGGACTACAGTGTTTGGTGTTTTATAAGTTAGAATGGATAAGCAAAATAAAGCACTAACTCATGAATATAAACCTCAAAATTGTTTTGGATTAGTATGCTATGCTAATGCTAATGGAAACAAAATGCTTGGTTGACACTTCTTCATTCACTAAAGTGAATGCAATCCAATTCTACCTCAACTACCTATGGCCAGTCAATACATTTTTTTCCATGTTGCGGTCATATTTGAGGATAAAATTTTGAAAAGCTTCAAACTTTGTACCCCTTGTCGGGGAATCCAAGAACAACACACCTTGTTCTGATCCCACTTGTTAGGATCTTGCTCCTCAGAAAGAGAACAATATGATTACCAAATATAAGCAATTAAACATGTGAAAATATTCAGAAGTACAAGTAACTAGAATTCACCAATAGCACAGAATATGAGAGACAATATACAATCTTGTATTAATACTTGTACAGAAAAGAATACAATAAAGAGACGCCACCCTCTTCCACCTTACAGAGGCTTGCCACACCTCAAGTGTACAGTAATTCTTTTTCAAAACACTCTCCTACCAAAAAGGGTCCCAACACACAACTCACACATAGAATTGGTGTTCACCTCTCCAACCAGTCAGTAATAACCCTGCCAGTACACCAAGCACTCTATAGTACTTCAAGTAGATCTCCCATGAACCTGCAACCTGCAATTTAACAGACCATACTTACACATGTAGATCTCCTATGAGCTTGCAACAACCTGCAACTCAATTATCTTACAATGGAAGGATCTTCCTTGCCTTCCTTTCTAGCTCATACTTACAATACATGCCAATGGGTCTATAAATAGATCCCAGACTTAAACAATAACTTAGACTCTTAGTTTACTATAAATATCCACGCAGCTCAAGACTCGAAATAGCCTTTACATGCAAACACTCAGTTCAAACTAACTAATTGTTCGTGCAACGAACAATTTTGGAACACACAGGTGACCGACGTCGGTCCCTGTCTCACTGGTGCTGACCGACGTCGGCCGACTTCCTGCCAACGCCAGTTGCCTTCTGTATTCATCTTGACCGACATCGGTCATCCTGCCGACGCCGATTCTTTTGGAACTTCAGCAACTTTCTCTTTTCATCTACATAGTTGAAGCTTTTAGCTCCACAACCTAACAATCTCTCACTTGGAGATAAACAGCTGCAACTGTACCTGTACCTGTACATCATCTACTTTGTTCCCTTGGCTCTGTATCCCTCTTCAAAATCACCCTTGAAGACCAACCACCACACACCTTGTGGTGCTATACCTGTCATCCAAATCACCTGCCACATCCACATCTACAAACCATGTAGAAAATAACTTGACCCTACATAGCATGTGCACCTGCCGTTGGTCTCTCTAAGAATCCACTGAACTGCCCTCCAATGCTTCTTTCCCGGATTGGCTCCAAACTTGTGACAACTCTCACTGCTTGGGAAAACTCAGGTCTAGTACATACCATGCACTTAACCTCATTATGTGAATCAAGACACTGATCTGTGAACTATCCAACCATTGGCGTGCTAACCGGTCTCACACAATCATCCTGAAACAAAGTCAACATATGACCTTCCATGTCCCTAGAACACACTCATGCCAAAGAACCTTGCTGCTCCTAGATTCCTCATGACATACTTCTGAACTAGCTTTACCTTTAGTTCAACAATACCTTGTATATGTAACCCTGCAACAAGCACATCATACAGTAATAAGATAATGTAGCTAATATTATCCAACTTGGTAAAGAGAAACACAATGATCAAACCTCCATTGCCCTGCAGCTTATACAAGACCATATACCCTGGCCTTCTGTCTCACATGTCCATTTTCGCTCTTCTTCATCCTGAACATCCATTCGTCTCTCAATGCTTACTTGCAGCTGGCAACTCCACCCAAAACTCCTGTTTGGTTCTTCTCCAAGGAATCACATCCTTCATCCATGCCAAGCTCCCACTGTTTCCTGAATCTACCTGCTCTGCTTCTTTAACAACTTCCTGGTTCTTTACCATCAGTGAGCAACAAGTAGTGCAAAGAAGAGAAATGACGAATTTGAGGCTTACTTGCCCTTTAAGTCCTCCATATGGGCGCTTGAGACTCCTTAACAGCTTGCTGTCCACCCAAAATTCATCTCAGTGACCGATGCCGGTCACATCTCAGTCTACACCCGACCGATGTCGGTTCTCTGCGACTACCTCATCGCCGACGTCGGTTCTCCTTGCCGACACCAGTGTTTATCTGCCTTGAGTCACCGACGTCGGGCTGCACATAGCCGACATCGGTTCCTGTCTGGACGTCGACGTCAGTTTTCTAGCCAACGTCAGTCTCTGTGTTTTGCTTGTGAGAACTGACTTCTACCCGCGAGCTCCTTTTGGATCAAACCCTTGTCCAAATCACCCTTGCTTTGCTCAGAATTCTTCTGCCCCTTGTGCTGAATTCTGTCCATCACCTTCTCTTTGAAAACCAAGGCTTTCTTGTTCTTGTCACGAACATCGAATTCCTCAAGAAATGTCACCTTCTTCTTCTGCATACAGAAATCTCGATCTATGCTCTTCAAATATGAAAGCATACCCTTTGACTCAAGAACATGCATCTCCTTCTTATTCATGTGACCAAGCCTATTAAGCCACATCTTTGAATCTACAGCTGAAGTAGATAACCCAGAAAGAGAATCAATAATACAAGTAGATAGATAAAGCGTACCTACTTTCTTACCTCTTGCTACAACAAGTGCACCCTTGGTAACCTTCCAAGAGTTTGCTGTGAGAGTTATTGTGCAACCCTCATCACCCAAACTTCTTACAAAAATCAAATTCCACTCTAGAACTGGGACATGCATGACCTCCTTCAACACCCTTGTGTTACCTATCTGCAATTTCAGCTTCACTTTCCCTTTGCCAACCATCTGACAAGGCTTACCAGCCCCTACACAAATTTCTCCAAAGTCTCCCTGGACATACTCATGAAAAAATTTTCTATTTGGGGATGCATGAAAAGAGGCACCAGAATCTAAAACCCAAGATTCTACTTTATCCAAAGAACATACCAGAGCATCATGTGCAATGAAATCCGCAACATCTGCTTCTTCTTCATGTCCTTCATGCTGATCTGCTACCAACCAACAATCTTCTTTTCCCTACTCTTTCTTTCCACATTTTCAGCAGGTTATTCTGCCATACCTGGACTTGGACCTCCTGCCATTAAACTTCTCCATTCTTAACCTACTTTTTTCTGTCATTGCTCTACTCCCACTCAAACAGAAACCCCTGTGAGTAACCTGTAATCAACACACACTAACCAAATCTAATCCAACCTGTTAGTATCCCAACCAAAAGCTCTGATACCAGTTGTCGGAGAATCCAAGAACAACACACCTTGTTCTGATCCCACTTGTTAGGATCTTGCTCATCAAAGAGAGCACAATATGATTACCAAATATAAGCAATTAAACATGCGGAAATATCCAGAAGTACAAGTAACTAGAATTCACCAATAACACAGAATATGAGAGACAATATACAATCTTGTATTAATACTTGTACAGAAAAGAATACAATAAAGAGACGCCACCCTCTTCCACCTTACAGATGCTTGCCACACCTCAAGTGTACAGTAATTCTTCTTCAAAACACTCTCCTACCAAAAAGGGTCCCAACACACAACTCACACACAGAATTGGTGTTCACCTCTCCAACCAGTCAGTAATAACCCTGCCAGTACACCAAGCACTCTATAGTACTTCAAGTAGATCTCCCATGAACCTGCAACCTGCAATTCAACAGACCATACTTACACATGTAGATCTCCTATGAGCTTACAACAACCTGCAACTCAATGATCTTACAATGGAAGGATCTTCCTTGCCTTCCTTTCTAGCTCATACTTACAATACATGCCAATGGGTCTATAAATAGATCCCAGACTTAAACAATAACTTAGACTCTTAGTTTATTATAATTATCCACGCAGCTCAAGACTCGAAATAGCCTTTACATGCAAACACTCAGTTCAAACTAACTGTTCGTGCAACACACAGGCGACCGACGTCGGTTCCTGTCTCACTGGGCTGACCGACGTCGGCCGACTTCCTGCCGACGCCGGTTGCCTTCTGCATTCATCTTGACCGACGTCGGTCATCCTGCCGATGCCGGTTCTTCTGGAACTTCAGCAACCTTCTCTTTTCGTCTGCATAGTTGAAGCTTTTAGCTCCACAACCTAACACCCCTGCATTATGCCATTCTGATCTCTTTCTACAAGAACACCCAATGCTTTCAGTTTGTTGAATATTTTAGATCATTTTTATCGTATGTAACCATCTTATTGTATGTAACCATCTCATCATATGTGCAAAATATGAGGTAATTAAAGTTGCAAATTCCTCTGTATACACCAATATGTTTGGTCATATATGATTTGACATTGCAACAAATCAAAGATACCAAGTTAATATAAATCCCATAAATGGCTGCCATATGTGGCCTTCTATAACAAGCCACAAATTTTCTGTCATGACCAAAATAGCCAACCTTTCACTAAAATCAATGTACTTGTATGCAAACCTTCCTAAGTTTTTTATGTAGAAAATCTAGAGTATAGAAATCTATATCCACAGGGCACCAAGTACCATCATCAATTAAAAGTACTCCCTCCACTGTTCCATTTCTATACCTGCCATTTACATAAACCAACCTTGCGGTACATGCATAGAATATTCTGTCACAAGTATGGTTCCAAGCAACATGTATCTAAGTTGGACTTTTTTTTCTTTTTTTTTTTAAATTTATTTATTTTGAGCTGGTAAGGCTCAGGGCTCAAATGCGCACGCCATGCTTCTTACATTCATCTAGGGTATTACCCAAACCACTAGGAAAGTTTAATGAGCTTCCACCAGTGTTAGCCATCCTTAATGTCTGTTCACACATTAGAGTCTTTCCTTTCATCTCCCATTTCCATGATAGATATCAAGATACCTATGTAATATATGTAGTCTCGACTACTCATGTTGCTTTTATTTGAAAAAGCTTTCATTGAACTATTACAGCAATCTAACCTAAATGGTCACTGTTGCTTGATTAACAGATGTTGGCCCTGTGGCAGCATGAACTTTGTGGAGTTTGATCTGCACATCGGAGATGGAAACACTGCATGCAAAACTTGCTATTAACATTTGATACCATTTGTCATGCCTTAAGCGAAAAGAGACTTATTCATCTGATAAAGATCCAATGCAAAATTTGGCAGGAATTTTGAGTTGGCTATATACATGGTATGCAAAAACATTAGGCTTCTCTTAAAAACTCTAAGCGAACGGCATGTTTTGATGTGCCCATCTACATTGTATTCAAGAACATAAGCCCTCTCTTCAAAAAACCTTGTAGGAGTTGAACTGAAAAACAGATAAGCCAAAAGAGTCTTTGTAGATGGCATGTTTACTGCCTTGCAATTCCTTAACTGCTGCATATGAAACAAATGAAGTTTACATCATTTACTTAGAAGCCCACTTATTGGATATCACAATGGCAGTGACTGCTGTATTTACTACTGGAGTTTAGAGGAACAGAGTCAACGGACAAAGTCAGCATTATATTTCTCACACATCAAATAGATTTCCTCCTTCAAAAGAGAAACTAAAGGTGATTGCTCAATCCAAAATTACACTACAATACGATCCTAAACAAATTTTAGGCCCAATTATCAATAATTCAATGCAATTTTTCTTGCCAGTTTGTTGCTTTAGGAAGTGCCTGGTTTGATTTGTGAAGTTTAAGTAGCTGGGTTTAGTAAAAATAATCAACTTGGCATGTCCTCCTTAAGCTTATCCATGATTTTGTCGACAATATCACATAGGTCTTCCATTCCTGTTATGTTATGATCCTTCCAAGCTTCCCATTTTGCCTTTTCTTCTACTCTTATCTTCTCTTAAGTTCTTCCGGATGTGTTGGGTTAGTCAGAATTGACTCTTAAGACTTTTTAGGTGGTATTTCTTCTTGAATCATAGTGACATTTTCACCCAAAATTTGCTCTTCACGATGTTCATTGTCATCTAAAGGTGAAGACTGGAGATTTCTATTCCCCTCAGCTTCTTTTTGGGTACAAACACCCTTTTGCAATGTCCGAAAAAATTCAGGCTCCTCATCCTCTGTTTGACTGAGGATGTTCATTCGTTCAATATCAACAGTTGGAATTTTAGTGGTCTCCAAGAAAAAAGTAATTCCATAATCTACATAGTTGCATCCTGTGGCAAAATCATTGAGGATAACAAGATTGCAGAAGATGACAAAGTTTGCAGGCTCTTCATTCTCTGTTTGATTGAAGATGTTCATTCGCTCGAAATCAACTGTTGGAGTTTTAGTGGTCTCCCCGAAAAAAGTAAGTCCTTAGTCTACATAGTTGCATCCTGTGGCAAAATCATTGAGGATAACAACATTGCAGAAGATGACAAAAGAATTGACAAAGTTTGAAGGCTCTCCTTTTCCTCCAACCCCACCTAAATAAGAATTCATTAAAAAGCAAAGCAAATGTAAATATGCAAATAACAAGGATTCTTTTGCTTAAAAATGAGCATGTAAAATGAATCAACTCAAGGAATGATTCAATGAATATTACCATTTTCATCCAGGGCACTTGGATTTTCCATATTCATTCGTTGAATCATTATGAGGATTTTCGCTTCAACAAACAAGCATGCATTCTCTATTCCCTTAGGAAATTCCCATTTATCTGACCTATGGTTTACTTGCATAATGTTGCAGGAGCTTGACCTTTTGGAAACTGAAGTGTCTTCATTATTTTCTCGTGGCGATTCCGGATTTTTTCGCTTGGATTTGTTATATGTACTAGCAAGACACGGTATGAACCTACTTTCTGTGTTTTGGCTTCCTGTTTCAGATAATGCTGCTTCTTCCGAGAATGGGGAAGAGCATGAAGGTGTTGCCTCCTTTAGACTAGAAGCATTAGCCCTTTCACTATTTAGTTCAACAGGAGAATAACTCCTGCTGTGCTCTGACTTGCAATGCACCTTCTTTTTCTCAAGATTCTCAGGAAACCCATATGGCTCAAAGATTACCAATGTTTCCCTGCTTCCAAAGAAATTAATACAATCCCTGTCACTTGTTCCTTGACCTTTCTTCTGGATGTTATCCCTGATTATATCCACCATATCAATTGCCCTCCACTTGCACAGGCTTGGAGCATTCTTTGCAGTGGGAAAAGCCCCCCAGCGAGGCTGCACAAGGGGGAGGTGATCATAAACCCAACCTTGGAGGATGGTGACAAATGAGAAGGTGTTGGAGGTGCCCTGTCTGCAAGCCTCCAAGCTGAGGGTCAGCCGGTCAGCCACCAACTGGCACCAATCGATACGCCCTCCTTTGGCAACCTCAACCGCAACACTCCCTACACCAAACTCCACCAGATTTTTCTGCGCACACACCCTACCACAACGGGAGTAGAGAAGGCCACAGACCCAATAATTCAAAGGCTTCCTAGTCTGGTCTAGAGCTATTTTACCCTTCACTAATTTAAGGCCAGGTCCAGATAGTTCATGTATGACAGCTTGTTGTACAGGTGTTTCAACCAGTTCATGTGAGGAAACCAGCCTGTCATCCATGGGAAGGCCGGTAATGTTATGAATGGTTTCAGCGCTAATGGTAAACTTGGGATGCAGGGTGTCAAAATAGCTTCCGTTCCAGGAATTAATTAGTTTATCGAGAAGCAAAGTTTGGGGTCTTAAAACAGGAGCCTTGCAATTCTGTAGTAAACCGAGAGCGTGCAGGGCATTCCTTACCTCTGGCGGCGCAGTATCGATGTCGTAGTAAATCCATTTCAGTACTGGTTCAGTGTATTTGAATCTTCTCATCTTTTCAAGCCAAATTTGATGGAATGGAATGCCGTTTGCTGCAGATATCCAGTCTATCCTACCCTGCCATTGATTGCATCTATATAAGTTGGGTTTTGGGAGGGGAAAAGCTGAGACAGAGCTTGAAAACAGCGTAAGTTTAAACGACAGGGTGATGGGAACATTGTCGTGTACGGCATTGTTAAAAACACGACATATGTTAATTTTTATAACCCAGCGATAGATTAATTTCACAATAAATTTACAGACATAAATCTGATTTATAACGATTAATACAACTGGGTTAATTAACAACTAATAACAGCGGAAGTAAAAATAACAATAAGTCAATACAAAAAAAATGACAATAACACAGATATACCTAGGAAACCCCAATGCGGGGAAAAACCTGCAAATGTTGGATCTTCTATTCAGCTTAACAACAAACTTCTCTTTTGCAAAAATACAATGTATGAGTTTGCTACAACAATCTTACTTTTATAGAGAGCCTAGCTGCTTTACTTAGTGTGCAAGAAAAAGAAGCTTTCCTTAGCGTGCAAGAAAAAAAAGCTTTCTTTAGCATACAAGAAAAAAAAGCTTTCTTTGCTTTCTTTGGCTTTTCTATTTTTACACATAAAATCATACTAGGATTTATCTCATCCTTACAAACTCAAAAACATTCTAGAAACTACAAAACATTCTAGAAACCACTGTTGCTGAAAATCTAAATCGAATTGTTTTAAAGCATATCTAATCTTGAGTTGCCTTAAAACAATTCCACATTCCACCTTTCAAGCTACAAAAATCAACACTCCCTCTTAGCAAGGAAGGTGTTTTGCACCACACCCAACTTGTCCCTGAAGAATTCAAACTTGCTCTTCATGAAATATATCCACGTCTTCCTGGAGAAATCATCAATGAAGGTAACATAATACTCATATCTATTCAAGGATGTTGTTGACATAGGTCCACACACATCTGAGTGTACGAGATCCAAAATCCCTTCGGATCTAGTGTCGCTGCTTGGAAAATTGGTTTTGGCATATTTCCCAAGAGCACAACCCTTGCACACCTCATGTTGTTTTGTCTTCATCTCAGGGAGCGCCGTCACTATTTCCTTAAGAATATTAAGTGCTCCATGGTGAAGGTGAGCCATCCTCCTGTACCACAATTCTCCTATCCCTTTACAGCTACTAACCAATGCATGTGTTGGCTCAAACTGTAACCGAAACAAGCTGCCATTCCTGACACCAATCACTTTTGCAATCTTGGAATCTTTGGGACGAGTATAGACTTTTCCCCTCTCAAAGGTCATAATGTAACCCTTGTCTTCCAAGGCAGAAACTGAGATTAAATTCTTTGTCATGCCAGGGACATACAACACATCTTCCAGCAACAAAGGTTTGCCAGACTCCCTCTGAAACTTGTCGGTGCCAATACCAGTTGCATGGTACTTGGCATTATCTTCGAGCTCAATATAGAAATCCAGCGTCTTCTCCTCCAACTTGGTGAAACATTCTTTGACTCTCGTCATGTGGTGAGAAGCCCCACTGTCAATATACCATACTCTGTTGGCAATTGATCTTGAGAAACAGGAAATGAGTGAAAACTCATTCTCAAAATTTGATGCAAACTCGTCCACCTCTGCTGTAGCAGCAAATTGCTTCTTTTGCTTGTCCTTATTTTTCTTATTCGGACATTGACTGGCATAGTGACCCATCTGAGGGCAGCAAAAACATTTAATCTTGCTCAGATATTTTTTCTTCCCACTCTTGGAAGAAGAACCTTCATAGCTCTTTATTGGAATTCTTCTTACCCTAGCTTGCAAGAGCAAGATTTTCTTCATCTTGACCCTTCTTTCTTTGATCTCCCCGATGAGCACCTTCACGGATCTCCTCCTGAACAAAATCATCCCAAAGTCTTGCCCAATCAGGTAGCCGATCTCTGCTAACAACACACTTGACAAACACTTCCCAGTGTTTTGAAAAACCATTCAAGGCTATACACACCAACTCATCTTCTGTAATCATCTCTCCAATAGCAGCAAGCTCATCCTTGACCTGTGTCAGCTTGGACAAGTAAGAGGTCACACTCTCACCTTTGGACATCTTGGTATTATGCAATTTGTCCTTGAACATCATCTTATGACTCTGATAGTCGCTCTGATAAAGTTTTGTGAGCGAATCCCATATCTCCTTGGTGGTGTCTTTCCCCAATAAATGAGAAATTAAATGATCTCTTACTCCATCCAGGATAATCCTCTAAGCCTTGGCCTCTTTAACTTCATGTGAATCTAAGGCAACATGATCATTTGTTGGTGGAGTCACTTCTGTGCTATCATAGATCCACAACCTGTTCTTCTTGAGAACAGATGTAATCCAAACCTTCCACTGCAAGAAGTTAGACACACCCTCGAGCCTGTCCTCGTATCAAACGCCAGTTGCCATAGCCACAAAAAGAACTGAGGATGAAAAGAACCTGATTTTTTTTCTTGAAATCTGTGTTACAAATATTGGCTTCGTATTCAGAGTTTAGAGCTCTGATACCATGTTAATTTCTATAACCTAGCAACAGATTAATTTCACAATAAATTCACAGACATAAATCTAATTTATAGCGATTAATACAACTGGGTTAATTAACAACTAATAACATTAGAAGCAAAAATAACAATAAGCCAATACAAAAAAAATGACAATAACACAAATATACCCAGGAAACCCCAATGTGGGGAAAAACCTGCAAATGTTGGATCTTCTATTCAGCGTAACAACAAACTTCTCTTTTGCAAAAATACAATGTATGAGTTTGCTACAACAATCTTACTTTTATAAAGAGCCTAGCTGCTTTACTTAGCGTGCAAGAAAAAGAAGCTTTCCTTAGCATGCAAGAAAAAGAAGCTTTTCTTAGCACGCAAGAAAAAGAAGCTTTCCTTGCTTTTCTATTTTTACACATAAAATCACACTAGGATTTATCTCATCCTTACAAACTCAGAAACATTCTATAAACTACTGTTGCTGAAAATCCAATTCAAATTGTTTTAAAGCATATCTAATCTTGAGTTGCTTTAAAACAATTCCACATTCCACCTTTCGAGCTACAAAAAT
Organism: Torreya grandis; assembly: GCA_037957365.1. Classification (NCBI taxonomy): domain Eukaryota; kingdom Viridiplantae; phylum Streptophyta; class Pinopsida; order Cupressales; family Taxaceae; genus Torreya; species Torreya grandis. Next base: position 950,892 of record JARHVA010003366.1, read on the forward strand.
CGACAACATATAATGTATTTAATATGTCATGCCTTGCATTCAGTCGATTCGCACAAATTTTGATGGGTGGTGTGTCACGTTTAATGGCAGGGTATTTGAATGATTCTAGTGCTTCAAAACCGAATACCAGGGTGTTTGAATGGTTCTGGTGCTTGAAAACTATTCCAGAAGTGGGACTCAAAATTTGGCCTACCATATATATATAATATACATATTTAATGTTGTGTAATCAGTATTAATTTTTGATAGATATTATCATTATATATTTTGATTTTCGAAAGCGTGAAATTAGATTAAATGTAACGTGATTTTTTAGAGAGCAGGTTTTGGTTTGATGAACAAATTTACTCATATCAAATTTCAATATTTAATCAGTAAATTGTATTCTTAGAAATGAGGTTTTTTCAATTTCTATATGTTACATGTGACGCGGCCTCTATTTTGATTTTGTATCAATTTGAAATAACGTGGAACCAACTTGAAATAAATGTAAACATGTATAAATGATTTCATTTTATTTGAAAATTGTGATTCACAATCTATAGATGATCTAAAGGGCAAGAAGATAAGATCTCCACAATTTTTTGTCAAATTTGATGTCATCGAAATTTCCCATAGTAAATGCTACAAATTTCACTCATCTTCGCCACAATTATGTCATTGATGGAAGATCGATGCTGGCCCTATTGTTAATACACCAACATAATGCAAACAAATGCTTCCGGATGAAAGCTATGAACACACCATCTTCATCGTTTATGCTGATCTCAATGTTTGTGGAAACACATAGATGATTTGCCCTCATGAAAGGTGACACGATTATGTTGTAAAGATACTCTAGCATGTGCTTTCCCCCTAAATCTCTGCATTGGTAAATCTTTTCTTCCGTATTTATAAATGGAGAGAACTCTTGGCACACTATGTTAAGCATATCCTTCAAATTTTTCTTTGAGGCATTCTTCGCTTTGAGAACCTCTTATAGGACAAACGTGGGAATTTGATTTTTCATTTTGAGGATGTCTACCTGAGTAGAGAACAATAGAGGACTCATTCTTTTGGGGTACTTTGTGAGCAATGTGGACGTTTTCACAAGCATTATCACAATGAAAATCAAAGCTGAGAACATCCAAAAGAAATATAGCATTCCTTGCCATTCTCCATCCTAATATTTCTATGAACTGTATTTTTCACACTACTCATAATTCTTCCTCAACTTGTCACAAAATTTTATACTCATCTTGTGGGCCAATGTACTAAAATAAAGCCTACCATGGGCATTTTCAATGATTCAAATAATGAGCTCATTTTTGTAACTTTCATATTTAGAGAATTCAAAATTGAAGTGATGGAAAGGCCAAAGAGAAACTAACCATGGGACATAAGCTTTGGGTCTTTTGTTATGCAGAGACACGATTAGAGTATTATACTATATTTTATTAGTTCTAAGCTCTAACAAGGAAATATTTAATATTGCATGCACAAAATAAATAAGTACATTACTTACTAATGTGTCACTTGTCACAAGCCAATATTAGAATGTTCTAAATGATACTACTTATCACTTGTATGTTCTAACATTGGAAAGTTCTAGGTGTGACACTTGCCACAATATCCTTCTAGGGATGGACTCTTCTACTCTCTTATCTCTCTCAAATTTAATGAGCATTAGTGTGCTTGTGTGATAACAAAGATTGGAGAGAGAGCTTGTATGTACTTCTAAAGTAATAATACTAATCATGATTACTCCCTTATCTAAATTAAGTGTAGTTATTGGCATTCGAGCTATTCTTTCTTGGGGTTAGTCTTTTAACTTGATCTCAAAGCATAGGAACGTGTCTCGAAGCCATTGTTGGTAGCTCCATGCCTACACTCAAACGGATCTTGGTAAAGAGTTTTTTTTTGGAGTTTTGAAGTGTCAACATTGCACCGATAATGTCCAAAACACACATTCTTCATTATCTTTATCACATCATTTTCAAGTTTATGCAAACATTGAAAGACATTTACATAGTTTAGTGATCTTTGGTGTTGGGTCAATTTTATTTCATGGTTTGTGTATTTTAACATCATAAATTCAATACATTTTCTTTTATTGTCATTACTTTAGTCTTTGCCTTTCTCTACATTTAAGATTACATTTCTCAAGGTTTTCATACTTTTATTTCATCATTTCAATTTCCAATTGCTACTGGAAGGTTTGATGCTATCAAATGTCCATTCTTTGTTAAGTTTTTTGAAATGGCCTGTCGGGCTCTTTTATTTTAGTTTAGCATGACTTTTCCTAGTCACGCACCTAAGAGAATAAGAGATGCAATACGCTAGTGCACTGACATATCACGAGAGAAAGGTTCTCTCACACTCACCCAAAGCACATAGCCTAAGACTAGTTCCCCTTGGTTTCATCATGTGACGACGTATTCATTCAGTTCTTTATGCTAGGATGCTTGAACCGGCACATAGTTCTATATATATATATACTTGATTGGATGACTAACTCTTGACTATTCATTCATTCCCTACTTAATTAATCACATAAAAAGATGGGCATAAAATTGAGAATAAAATAGTATAGTTTCTGTTATATTCATAACCATATTATATAAGGTAGTTCATTAACACAAGTGCTCTCTCTTATTCCATATATAAGTCACATCCAAAATTATGATGGCTCAAGATTACAATTACCAACTAACCCACTTAGTAAAACTAGGGGGTATTTATACATGGTTCTACCTTGACCATTTAGCTATATAAATAATAACACAATGATGACTTGCCAATGACTATTAACAATAATGAGTTGTGGGAAGCTATTACAATGAATTCCTAATGACCCAGGCCTAACTGACCCTATGTACTCTCTCTATGTTGGATCTTCATTGTCATGATCTTGTCTTCCTATAGACTAGTGCTAGATTCAAGCTTGGTTATTCTTCTTCAATGCTTGTGTGAATCATTCCTTAATCGTCTCTAGTTTTTGTACCCTTATCCAAGTCTTACAATATTGTCCTAGTCTTACATTTTTGATTCTTCCATATTTGATGTATCCTTCTTCTTCATGACTTACCTCTTTTATGCCATGGTCTTTCGTGTTGTGTCTCTTCTGTGCCATGGTCTTTTGCACCATGTCTCTTCCATGCCATCTCTCTTCAAAAAGTACTTAAGGTAAATAGATACAAAATTTAGGGTCTAACATTACCCCACACTAAGCCAATTATCCATCCCAGACTACACACCCTCTTCAAGTGCCTCAGATATAAAAAATTTAGGTCCCATCTACTCGACCTAACTCTTTACTTCCTCTCAGTGATTTAATGTAGTCTGTAGCTTGGAGGTAATCTCTTCTACTTTGCCTTTGAGCTGTTTGGTCTCCTCAGGTTGTTTTAGAATGTCACCTACTTGAGTTGTCAAATACTCAAGTGATGTAGTAGCATCCTTGTGAACATCCTCAAACATTTTGACCTTTGTTAAAACCTATCCTCAGAGCACTAAAAATTTAGTGTTAAGTTCTTATTGATGAGCACTTAGCTTATTCTCAAGTGCCTCCACATCCTAAAATACTTTGGCATGCTATGCTCTATCCTTTATTGCAAGGGAATTCTTGGCCAGTTGTTGGCACTAAAGTTCTTCCACCTGAAGCCTAGCTTCCAGAACTTTTACAGGGCATGCTATTTTAACAAAAAACTCATCAAGGATGGGAATCGTAGCACCAACATCAATCAAAAATATATTATAGACCTCAATAGCCTCAACAAACTACCCTATGGCCCAAGTTTTCTCATGTTAGGAATTTACTTGGTCTTTACATTTCAACAATTTCTCCTTCGAGGGGAACTCCACCAATAAGTGTCGATTCTTGTTACAAAATTGTCTTGCAGAGTGTTAGCGTCTTCACTCTAGACATTGTTGTTACTTCCATTTGGTACTTGAGCTCTTATAATTCCTATTCAAGATTTATTCACTTAGCACACTTGTGGCAGTACAAAGCAATAACCTCCTGATGCTTTTGCTTAAGCTGACTCACATTAAAATCCTATAGATCATTTTGCCTGGTAACTTCGATATCAAACTTAAGAAGGGTCGTGCTCACCTGGGTTGACCTACACTATAGAGGATCCACCCAAAATGTCTTAGGAAATTCTATTTCTCCTCATGCCAAAATAATACTATCCAAATGAAGCTCAAAACAACATTCTTCATTAAAAACATCCATATAAAAAGAAGGATCATGCCGAGTCTGATTGGTCAAGACCTCATTGAGGAAATACTGCCACATAAAAAGGTCCTTCTCTAGGATGTTCTATTGGAAATGGCCATGAATGAAAAGGTTTACATTAATAGATGGTAGTTTCTACTACACGAACTCATCAATAAGCTCTTTCTATCTATTGGGGTCATGCTCAAGTACTTCAATGTTTAGCTCATTTTATTAGAGACTTGTGCTATTATCGAGGTCATTAGTGTCCAAAGTTGTGCCTATGTCATCCCCCTTTCACTAATGGGACTCCCAATGTCCACTTGTGTGTCATCAAGGGTAGACTCTTCTTGGCACACTATAGAGGGTTCCCTCTCTGGTTCTACGGTGACTTCCTTTTTATCCTTAGGGGAAGGTCCTCCTTAAGTGGTGATTTAGGAGTCACCTCTCTCCATTTATATTCCCTAACTTTTGGCACAAAAAGATATTGTTTTGAAATAACATATGTTTGCGTGGTGGAATCAGGGCCTTCTTGTTCATGACTTACAAGCACTCCTCGATCTCTTGGTGGTGATGGGGTAGTCCTTTGTCACTTTTGTTGCTCCTATTGGGCACTCAAAATGGTATCATGCCCTAGCCTCTTCTCCTTCTGATGTCTTCTAAGTTCTGGTGGGGGAAAGGTTTCTCTTATAACCACACTACTCCCCAACGTCTTCTTCTTGGGATTCAAAATATAGTACAACAAGTGGACTTTATGCCCAACCAAGATTTGATGTCCTTTAATATCGGTGTTATCTGATTCCTGCTTCTCTTGATATACTTTATTTCTTGGATATACATATAATTGTCTAAGAATGTGAGACTCAATGTCAATTTTCGTCAGGAACGTATCAAATATATGATTCAAAAAATTCATGAAATACTTGGCTATAAAATCATAAGGTAGCTTGAGCCACCCAAACAAATTATCTTTAGGGTCCATCTAGATGCATGCTAATTAATAATGTTACTTCACCACAAATTGAGCTTGATCCCCCATATGTGAGGGCAATTCCTTAAGGATACACCATTTGTTCTGAAAGGCTTCCTTTATCCCATCAAACCATCCCTTCATTCTTAGCTTGTGGGAGGGGGTAATGGTGCCAAGGCAGGTCAATTTTTTGAATTGCTTGGTTGGGGACTTATTCTCAAGTGGGTAGGCCCACTTCAATTCACCTCTGATGTATTCAGGCACTCTAATGTTATCAAATACCAATAAAAAAATAATCGTGCCCCAAATAAAATTTTGATTTGGTAGGCAAAGGGCCTTTTATGCATCTGCAATGATTCACTCAAAAATGTACTGAGAATAATTATTCTTATGCCCCTAGGACATATAATTTGATATATAGAGGTGCGCATATTAACTTCCTTCCATTTGTCAACTCCTCCAAACTTGGTCATGGCTAAGTGAGTAACTATCCAAAGGGTGGGATTCTATAGAATAGATATATACATGGCATGTACCTAATTCTTATACTCTATTACCACCATCATTTTCTCAATTTCATCTTGGTCATTCAAGTCTCTATTAAGGTTAGTGCCTAAACATTGTAAACTTATGACCTTGTTGATTCTTTGGGCAGTGATCTGCATCCAACACCATGTGAAGTAAAAGTAGTCATCATGGATGCACGAGATCAAAAATATCACCACCTCAATGGGATTCTTGGAATAAGGTAGGTGGAAGAGATGTAACATTTTGACATCATTGAGAAGATTGAAAATCATGATATCATAAATGACCTAGTGTTCTGGCACTCAACTCTATAATCAATATTTAAGTCTATCTCATTCCCAGGTTGTCGGTGATTATAATCAAACACTTGAAAAATTGACACCTTAAATTCCTAGTTCTCAATACACAACACCAATTTAGGGTATTGCATTTCTTCAATCAACATAGGGGGTGGATGGGGTGTTGCAGCTTTCTTCTTTACTTTACGTGTTATCTTTGGTTCATTCCTAATGTATGTTTCTTCTACTTATTGTGTTAGGTTTTCCACTTGTGTGCCAAACTCACTAGGAAATTCCTCTCTAATAAAAAATGGTCATCCTTCCGCACCCTCAAACTCTTACTCTTCAAGGATCACAAGTAAAGGCTCACTTCTCTGGGATTTTTTATTTGGCCGCATCACCCTTCGAGGAGCTCAAAGGTTGAGTCACGATCGTTCAACTCCACTGAAAGAATATGTGTTTACTATTTCAAACTCCCTTATCTTTCTTGCTTCAGTGTCCTCTAATGGTAGACACTAACACTTACAACCTAAATATATTTCAAGGTCACATTCCTCCAATCATAATTCTACTAGTCTCTCTATTCATGATAGTTGACTCACTTCATAATTATGAATTTGTTGCTAAAATTTGATGAATGCTCCTTTTAATAGCTTGAAAATGTTTCACTTGGCTCTATAAATTCAAGAATTTACAATAGTAAAGTATTAAAATTAACACTTTTTAACCTTTTATAGCTTTGAGGGTTAGCACATATTTACTCCATGACTTTATCCATCATTTCACTCATTAATGCCTATAACAGTATGCCATAATGTCTATTTTGCATGCTTGCCATTATACTTACTACTTTGTCACATTTAACACATTTATCCCATCCTTGCACTTTTATCGTAGTGCATGCCAGCTATAAAAAGAATTTAAAAGTTTCTATTTCCAAGGCGGGAACCTACTTTTTCCATTTTGATACCTTCATAGAGGTTACTCACTACATCTTGTGTATCTTCTTGTCCTTATGTTCTTTCACTTTCATGCCCCTTTTCTATGTGCATTTCCTTCCACCGTTCCCTTTGTACTCTCTAGCTTTACTTCATTCACCTTGAAACTTACCCCACATTATAAGATGTTCATGGTCCTCCATGACATGACAATAAACTAGAGAAAAAGATGAAACAAAAGAGAACCATGTGCAAATATAACCCTAAAGCAAAAGGTTTAAAAATAATGTCATGCTTTATTAAACTAATTTGGTGGCATATGCCTTATTAACAAAAATAAAGTAACACTCAGAAAGTAGGGTCGAAGTTGACTACCATTGAATGGAAGGAACTGGCCATCTAACCTCTTTGATTTGCATGCACCTATTAGTTGGATGCTATGAATGATGAATAAACCATCCCAATAGACATGAAAGTTTACCTGAATGGTGAACAAACTTGGATTTGTAGACCGACACATGCATATTAGGAGAAAAAAGTTTTATTTTTAAGATATCTATCATGCCAAGCTTTCTGTTTCTATTTCTCCACTCCTTGACTCCAATGCATGAGAAAACATGTTTCATCCATATACATCAAAGAATCTAGGCATGCTTTTAGATATTCTTTGTCATCCAACCAACCAACATGCACAAAATGTAAATAAGGTACAAGGAACTTGACTGGGAGGATTGCTTCAGTGCCAAATACAAGGTTAAAAGGAGTGCTCTTGTTCAACATTTTATATATGGTCTGATATGCCCATGATATTACAAAAATTTGATCATCCTAGTAAGTGAGACCAATATTACAAATATTCATCAATGTATGACCCAAGATTTTATTTAAATCTTTATTTATACCATTACCTTGAGGGTGATATGGTGTAGTCTTGTGGTGCACAATCATGAACTCGGCCAAAAGGATGTGTATTATCTCACTAAAGAAATGAAGTCCACAATCGCTAGTCAAACTTAAAAGACATTCATACCTTGTGATGATATTGTCCCAAATAATATTGGAAACAATTATAGTAGTACAATCTCATGTGGGTGCTACTTCACCCCAATAAGTGAGGTATTTAGTGGTGGTAATGATATAACATGTGTTAGTATGCATCACAGTAGGAGTAATGGCCCCAACAAAATCAACAACCCATTTATCAAAGGGTTCATGAGTAAGTATCAGATTAAGGGGCATAGAATCCCTCTGATTTGGTTTACCCATGTGATTAAATATATCACACTGGCATGCATAAGCTTTGGCATCTTTAAAAAAAGTGGGCCACCATAACCCTACTAATAGAACCTTTGATGTTGTATCATCACCAACATAATTTCCTCTAGTGACACCTTCATGAACCTCCTAAATAGCTTCAACACACTTGTGTTGCATCACACATCTTTATGATACTTCATCCCATCCAAGTTTATAGAGGTCACCTCAAATTAGCTAGAAAGGAGTAGCATCGACAACCAATTGCTTTTTCTCTTGAGTGTTGAGGTGGGTTGGCATTGAACCTATGGTAAAGAAAATTGTGATCTCTTCCAATTACTTAGGTACATGTGTGATTGGAAAAAGTCATACATTCAGTATGTCATCCTCTATGGTGCATGCTTATTCACAGATTGGATGCATGACAAGTGATCTGATCCACAATTAGTCTTATGCAGTTTCACTATCACAACAAATGAAATTATTGAAAGATAACAATCCATCTGTAAATGCATCCATACAAAACCAAATTATTCACAAGGTACTTGAGTGATTCATGATATGTAAATAAAGTGAATAGGCTGGCCAATAAATACTAGAGAAACTTATGGAGTATGTACACCATGGACAAGGCTTCTCATTCTGTAGTTGAGTAATTTTATTTAGCTAGAGTGAGCTTTTGAGTGGCAAAGTAAATGGGATGATCAAGACTACCCTCACCAGGTTGTGCAAGGATAACACCCACTGCCATACTTGAAGCATCAACATGTACACAAAATGGCTTTGTCTAGTCTTGAAACTAAAGAATGGGTATATTAATTAGTTTATCCTTGAGCACCTCAAATGTTTGCTGGTCAGAATCTATCTATAAGAATTGACCATTTTATTTTAGGAGTTCCTCCAATAGAACTATGATATTAACATATCCTAATAGTACCGTGTGTGTCCTAGGAAGGCATGGACCTCACATTGGGTGGTTAGCACCGAAAGGTGAATAATGATTACAATCTTAGCTAGATCTACTAGTAGTCCATTGTAACAAATAATGTGACCCAACAAAATTTCAAAAGGAGCAATAAAAACACACTTCTTTAGATTCAAAGAAATCTAAATTTGATGGCAATGCTCAAACATGAGGCAAATATTAGCATAATGATCATGCACTAATCCATATATATTCTAGTCATGTAAGTATAATTGAAGGAATTTGTGAATAAAATCTTTAAAAAATTCTACCATAATACATGATAACATGGTCGAAGCATTCTATAGACTGAAAGGCATCACATTGTAGTTGAATGAACCCCATTTAGTTGCAAAGGTGGTCTTTGGCTTATATTCTTATGTGATCTGGACCTCATGACAAATAGAAAAACCATTGTGAAGGTGTCAATCTCACACCTAGAAACTCCTTCCAAAATTTCCTCTATGAAAGGCATTGGAAAAGGGCCAGTTACACATGCAACATGAGTACCCTATAATCTACACAAATGTGAATATGATCAGCCTTATTAACAATGATCACCATGGGGCTCACCAATTCAGATTCATCAATAGGAGTGATAACTCCAGCATGCCAAATACTATCAATCTCTTCTTTAACTCGAGTGCACAAGTTAGGATTCATTTGATATGGTATTTTTCTTACTAGTCAAACAACTTCAACACACTTGATGTGAATCTCACCTAATGATGGATTCACTTCTTTCATCTATGCATAATTGCATGGGTAAACATCTTGATATTCCTGAGGATTTCAAAATTTTTGGTGACCTCAATATCATACCAATAATTCCCCATAGTGGCCATTCTATGCACGTCCTTTGTTCCATTAGCTTAGAATATGGTTTATGCTCAGTCTACACTGTGTCTTTGATATTATGTGCCCCATATTCAGTATGCAAAGCTAAGTGGTCAATTGACAAATCTTACAAGTCAGAACTGATACCTTCCTCAACTTGGTACACAACCTTCTACTTTCCCTTATATATTTGTTCTCTTAGTGCATGGTCGAATTGAGAGCCAATCTATAATGAGGATGGGGTGGAAGTATCATGTTCTTTAAATATTGATAAGCTATCCTCATGTACACCATGCATATGTCATATGTGGTGTTCAACAGGTGTTGGATCATCTATAATAACTTGACATATCACTTTTAGGGACATACCTAAATCCATGTGAAGGGATGAATAAGATAGTGTTAAAATCATATTACTTATAATGTTAGTCTAGGAATACATGTCTAGACATCATTATGATGAATGTACCATGGTCTAGCTCAGGTGTGTAGAGTACCATAGAATGCATGAACCCACAAATATGTAGGCAAATATGTCTCATCAACATTCAAAAGGTTTTCATAGGCCTTGAGATGAGCTTCTAGAGCATTAACGCCATCATAACATAGAGAGGCATGAATGCAATTATCATGATGAAACTGAGAGTGCATGGTGGTGTGCACTCAGTCCTAGGTGATAAAATTATGATAGTGAATAACCCACCATCGAATAATTGTCCCTTGAAGAACATGGATAAGCAATCACATTCATTCATCTTCAAATGCATAAAAAGTTTCCAACTTTTTCACATACTCCCAGACCTCCATCAACATAGGTGTTTGATCTATCTACAAGGGTGGTCTAGCCATCAAACATCCACCAATGAGGTGAATAAAATTATGGCACTTAAGCAAATTACGTGGAACATCCTCTTGACTACCAATTGTGCCAAAAATTCATCTAGTAAGATCATATTTTCTATGAGCCCAATGTGCACAAGCATTGTTGGTAGTGTTAGAAATAGACCGTGTGTCCACCCACTATAATATACCATCTAGACTAGGATCAAGATGCTCAATAGCCTGAGCTATGACATTATAAATATGATTAAGATCTTCCTCCATGTCAACTGGTTCAAAAAAATGAGGCCCCTAAGCATTATCTAAAAGATTCATGATGCGCTAATCATCATTTTCAAAACTGATGTAATGCTTCTTGAAGTTCAAGTTAGTGTTGTTTATATAGCACCATGGATGACCCAAAATATCAAGAAAATTATCAGCTTCAACCAACTCAATAAATTAAAAGTTAGCCTTGAAAGTGACACCCAAAATGTCGATGGTGGCATCCTTAAAAAATCCAAAAATACAGGTGGGGAAGGATACAAAGGAGGGATTTCCATGTTTCTCCAATCATCCTTGGTTAGTAAATTTACCTTTGTGCTAATTTACACTAGTATATCCTGAATGATCCAACCATCAATAGTTACATTTACCAGGATTTCTTTGTTGCACTTTGCACTGGGTTAGACATGAGCTTTTTGTCATCACGTATCATTCAATCGATGATCCTTTGTATGTTTTGGTGTTTGATGACTTAGCCAATTCCTTAATAGGGGAATGATGTCTTCATCAAGAATCCATTTGCATAATTCACTAAACTTGTAATGTGTTGAGTCTATGAGTATCAAGGCTTTCTAAATTTCAGTGTGCATAACAACATACTTATCCTTCAAGAAATCAATTTCACCTTACAATTTCTACACCAAAGTCATTGTGTCTTGCAATAATTCTTTCTATTGCTATCCATTTGGGTAGCACTTTGCATGAGGCTCTTCATGTTGAAATTTTTCAGTGGGTGGATGTGAAACTAACTGGAAAAGAACACCACTTCATGTAGTAATATTTACCTTAGGCCCATTCAAAGTCATAGGGCATGATCCATTGGGAAATTGGAGTTTTTTAAACCTTTATCATCATAGTTCCCTTCTCATTTCATTATTTAGTGATGGCAGTATACAAGTCTGGGCATTCTTCTAGATGATGTTCATTCTTACAAAAGACACAAGTTGGGTAGACTGTACAGTCATGATGGTAATGATCTATAGAAATACAATTATAGTAAGTTCTAGATGAAAAATGACCACCTCCACATCCACAACCATGAGTTGTATAGGACCGATCTCCACCATTTTCTTAGTTGTTAAATACATAGGATTGGTGAGTACCTTGTGCACACACTTCATGAATCTCATTGATGATGCAATAATCATTTGTATCATGTGTATATGTATCACATATTTTACAGTATGATGATACTTTAGCTTGAATTAAAACATGATAATGAGTCTCTACTATCTTTATATCAATGACCTCAAAATATCTGTGCAAACTAAGCTCAGTTACTTTAATATCAACATCCTCTATCCTACCAATGGGTTCCACCCTATCATAATCTGTCAAACTGAGAGTAAATGGACTATAGCTTAAGGTCGGTCGATAATGGATTTCCATGTTGATTACATAATCATATTGACCATGCTACCAAAGTCAGACACTTCAGTCATAATCTCATATCTGGCCAGCTCAATATCCATACTCAACATCCCATGGTTTCTTAGTCTTAACATACCATACTAATTTTTTAGTATGTTTTTGACCTTGTTGTGCACACTTTAGAAGATTATAGAGGAGATTAGTGATCTTATAAAAAATATCTTCATTACACAAGGTGGTGAATAACTTCAATAGGTTTATCAAGGTAGTCACAACACCCTCCTTTCTCATGATTCTTACAATTTACCTGTACATTTGAATATTAATGGCTACATTATCATCTTCCGAAGCTTGTTGTTGTTAGATTTTTTGCAAAAAATTCACAACTTGGTACATCAAATTATTTTCAGTAGCAAGATCAAGATATTTTTTTTCATTATACTTTTCTAATCCCTTGATCCTATGGCATTTCTAATGGTGGTAACCCTTGTTCTCCTCCTTATTCCCTAGTGACTATTTGTACAAAGACATTCTCTTTTGGTTTCACATGAATCATGTCTACATTACACACTGATTTCTCCTTTGTTTTTCAAGCACTAAAAATCTTCTATTTGGTTCTGACCTTCAACTTTGCAGTATGTGTAGTGGATTTGTCTCTGTATATTAGTATGTCGATTCTTCATATAGTGATTGTATATTGTGCATAAATAACATTGAATAGGTGGTCGAGTTTGGCAATTTTTATTATTACGACCTCTTTGATATCCCCTATGATATCCTCCCCTGTAACCTCCCCGATATCCACCTCTATTTTATTGGTATCCCTTACTTTGTGTTTGTTGTCCACCATACCCTCCTTGTTGGCCTTATTGTGAATCATTCCCCCCATATTAGTGCTGAGGGGAACTTAGAGCACAATTAGATGGTTGCTACTAAAGGTTTGTATTGGTCTAAGGCTGCTAATATTGATTAGAATATTGATAAGATAGAGATGATGTATTATTCTAACCTACCAGAGCTTGTGGTTGATATTGGGGTGAAAAAGGCATCCATCTAGGACTACCTTGAGTCACACTTGTCATCTCCACTTCTGGTCCTGGAATCACCTACTTTGTAGTCAGTGTTTATTGTACTGCCACTACAAAGACATTCTTAGTAACATCTTCCTTCAACTCCTATAATGCTTAGTTATTCTTTTCATCATGGTTAGTGGACTTACAAAAATTTCAAAACAAACACTATTATTTTTATATATAGTGCTATAAAATATGGAACTTAGAAGTTGCATGCCCTACTACCCTACATATCTCACCAAAATTCATTGTTAAGCTTAGGACAATCATTTCTATGATGTCTTTCGCATCCACATTCTATGCACCATAAGTTTAGTTTAGGCTTATCTTTTTTTTGCATCTCATCCATTCTTATTATGAATGTATCTATCTTGGCCTCAACCTTGGAACTGGGTAGGTGAGCATCCCCATAATCCTCAATTTGTTATACTCGCAAAATAACAAATTGAGTGTCAGCTTTACTTAGGTGTTGGGTCTGTGCGATGGAAAATATAATTCTTGGTCTCATCCCTTCTAAAAAATAAACAACCTTATCATTATCCTCTGTAATGAATTCATTTCTATTCATGACATCAAAAAATATTCGATCATACCCCACAACTGATTTGACAGACTTTTATTGAATCTCCTTTATATCTTGAATGGTTTGGCTAGTAAATTTATTTACCTTAATTTTTGTTACTAACATATCTATGACTTGCATAAAGTTGAGGGTATTTACATTTGTTTTACAAATGAAGTCTAAGGATCATTTTGATAAATACCTTATGAATTCTCACCTCTTAACATCATCAAAGGTTACCCTTTTTACATTTCATTTCATGTCGTAAGTTACTAAATACTACTAAGGATTTGTAGATCCATCATATTACATTAAGTTAAAAAACATACCTGTATTGAGTGACATGGTTGGTACACTTTTAATTGTTACCATGGGTTGATGAACACTGACAACTATGATTGAAGGTAACTGTGCACTGGTGACTGTGACTTTATGTGACTGTGCACTATTGAATTTGACTTTGGCCTTCTACACAATAGTCTTTTTAGTTGTCTTAAAAATAAATTTTGTTTCTTCTATTTTCTTCTTATCTAATAAATATTTGGTCTTTGCATTTAAATTTTTAAACTTGTCTGTAAAGGAATCAAACCAATTTGTCCACTTCTTCTCCTGCACTTCTTCTTATTTCTAATAATAAATTGGGTTGGGAGGATATATACTCTTGAAATGAATGACTTCTAGTTTGAATTTTTTTTAACTTTGAACTTGAACATGTAATATTTATGCATTCAAATATTACTTCCCAAGAAATTTCCTTCATAGGTCTAGATAAAAGCCCTTTCATTAACTGTGACTATGTCTGCCATCTAATTGCTCTACTACTATCTTACCTTCTTTTTTTTGCTGCACTACTCCATATATGCATCATTTATATTTTCTTCCTACTCTTCATCAAGCCCTTATGCATACTCTATGCATTCTTTGCTTCCAACATCTTCCATAATATCTCTTTACATCTTTCCATCTACAACATCATCTACTCTATCTCTACTCCTATTCTCAGTTATTTCTAGATCTTTTGCTTTATTCCATTGTCTCTGCTATTACAATTCTCTTTCTAGTCCTAGAATATTCTTTGCACTCTAAGTTTTTTCTTCTTTAATTTTTTGGAATCAGGTTTAAGTTTCTTTTACTCAGCCTCACATCATTCACTTCAACCCACACACACCCTCATGGTACCCGAAGTGATTACTCCATGTTGGCTAGAGTAGGCACCATGGCCTTTTTTACAACCAACATATTTATCAATGTAGGTAGTCACTGCAAAAATTTTCCACTTATTCCTTGTACAAATTGATCTTATGCAACTTTAAAGGCTATGTATACTTGTACTATAAATTTGGTAATATAAATATTAATTGTAGTCCTCATCTAATAGTCTACTGCGCGAGTCCAATTTATATCCTAGTTGTGTAGTCTATCTAACTTCTCTCCTATCTATATTATAAGATATGTCCTTCTTGGGATGAAGCAATAAAATTCCACCCTAGATAGCCACACAACTAATAATTCAGGCAACTCACACCAAAATATTTTATAGATTTCTGCATAGATATACTCTTGGATAATCTCTTTCATAGTTTTTTTTCACTCTCCTCACTTATTCTTCTATAAAATTATGGATTCTCTCATCCAACCATCTCTCTATATCCCTTTGTCTTGGTAACCATCTCAACATATTTCATCAAAATGAGTCCATGCTTACCACACCCTTGTTAACAAAGGTTCCTGTAAGACTCCAAAACATGATAATTATAGGGATAACTTACACATATATAAGAAAAGAGATAAACATGCCATAAATCTAGATTGTTACTTGAAATTACAAATGTATTTATGAAAGGAATAATCATAGAAACAATAAGTACAGAGCAAGTAAGCACATGTTAAATTAATAACATATGTTAAAATAAAATAGAGTAATCACTTCGCATAGTATAAAGATAAAAGATAATTCAAAGAAATATATCAATACTATTATATTAATCTCTATCACACATCGAAACCATATTTCATTACATCTGAGTACTATATATAGATCACTCCAGAGTGGTGTCTCTTTACATTCCAACTATTCAATATACTCAAAAGGAAAGACTCTTTTCATTCTTCTACCATTGATTAAGCTTAAAAGGTCAAATACATCTGAAAGACTATATAAAAGATAAAATCATATACTCTGAACACATGTCTAGCCAATTATACTTCACAATTTTGATGACTTTGATCCATATCTGACACTTTTCTACACTTAAACTATTGTTTCATCCCAAGACAAAGTTGTAACTTGAAATCTTCTTTAAAGCTAAGAGGATGAGTCATAAATACTATTTGTAGTTATCACTATAAGTGACATTTATTAGTTTTCACCCATTGCACACTTTTTATCCCCCCTTTTAAATTTTTAACTAAGTAGCATACCAGCCTACTACCCTTTTAGGTTTTCAATAAACTAGCATACTAGGTGGCCACCCTTTATGGGTTTTCAACTAGTCTAGCCCTACTTCTAATATTTAAGATTATCCTATATTATTTATATAAAACTGATGAAACCTATAAAATTGAAGTGCATAATACCTATTGATAAGGTGGTGGTGTGATTTGGAGTAGTTGAAATGGAGGCTATTGTGTTATTGGTTCTGTCTGGACTACGGTTGGATTTGTTGGGTGTTCAAGATGTGCTAGAGGAATAAATTATTATTGGGTACTTGTTTGAGTCTATGTAGTTGCCTTTCTCTACTAAAATATTTACTGGATTTTCTATGGTGGAATTAATTTAGGTATCTCCACTAATTGAGCAATATAAATATCAATCTAGCAAGATCTTGCTTCAACATCTTTTAATTTTTGAGGGCCTCATGCACCAAGGAAAGCAAGATGCATAGTGGAGTTTGGGTAAACATCAAATTTTGCACATCATCATCTTGTGCAATTGAGATGAGTGCTTTTGAATTTTAAATTTTGAATTGAATGTCCAACACCAGCGCATACAACTAGTCTGCAGCCCTTTCATCTTGAATGCCTATAAACATGTTGTACATTATCTAACTATTCCAACAACCACACAATTATTAGATGCAGTCTATAAGTAGCAATAAATAACTAACTTTTAAACTATACAATCATAAATAATGAAAATAATAAACAATAAATCACAATGAACCAGATGAAGCCCTAAAAAATATATTTTAATTCATAATGGCTTAATTTATCTTCTTTACACATTTGTATATAAAGGCTCTTCAACTTCCCTCCTCACTCTATGACTTCTGTAACATCTCAACTGGGATCTAACTAAAAATACATATTTTTTTAAAATAAGAACATTTACAAAAGTAGACTACATCTTGTGAGTTTGATAGAGATAATAAAAGTATTTAAATGTAATAATGACAAAAAACCATATTACATTATAAAATATGGTTCTTTACTATCATGTGAGAATGACAACTCAAAATAGAAAGTAACTATAACATTTTAACTCAACTCATCTAATTACACTAAAACCACTGTCAATGTGCATCGATGTATAATTACAATCCTTCATGATAATAAGTATAATATAATACAATGTACAAATAAGATAATTGGCTATCCTAAAGCATAGTTTTCAAACTTCAAGTATCCATGACAATCTCAAGTGTCATCTCAATAAGTAGTACTACTATGGGGAGGGAGAGCATCATCTAAGCACTTTTTCACACCAACCATGGACCAACAATCCCATGCACTATCCTATTAGGAAATGGCCCTCCCTTCACAGATGGGTAGATAGTGACGACACAAGAATCCAGAGAGACTAATAAGTACCCATGTGTTATATGATTTCTAACTAAGTAAACATGCAATACATCATATAAAATTCAATCTATTACAAGATATTGCACATACATGTAAATCATACTTATGAAATGATAATGTCTCACTAAACATAATTTGACTAAAGTTTTATGAATAGTAACATAAAACCGATCTATAGATATATCAATTTCATGCACATCACTTTATCGAACTGCTTTCATCTAACATTACAATGCTAGTAAGTCAGTGAACTTTGTCTCACTCCTTATTCCACATTAACAATGTAGATTGGTCAAGTATAACTTAACCACAAGATTTAACAACTTACATCCTACTAGAAAATACGTCACATGACATGCTAAGCATATAAGTAATAAAAACATACATTTAAATCCGTCAAACATATGCATGAATCTTTTATTATATTCTATCCCAAACTAAATTTTTTTATTACAAATATACCATTTAGATAAACATACAATTAACTGCAGCATTTAAGCAATATCATTTGTTTCTAGTTAACTACACCTTATGACAACCCATATTACTATAGTCCAGTGTTTAACCACAACTACTAAGTATAGAAATTAACTCATAAAATAGTTAAGAATACGTGAAAACACACATTGCATACAATAACTATAAAAACTAGAACTTTGTTTTTTTGTTTAAAAACACAAAATGTTTAGTTTATCAATTAGTTTATTTTTGGGGTTTTATAAGCAATCATTTGCTAAACTATTTTATTCAATTTTTTCATTTTCCGGTTAATATTTCTTTTGAGAATATTAACTAAAGAAGACTAAGTTCTAATTATGCTAATATGTAACTCAACGTTAAATTCTGAATGACAGTTTTTATATGTTTTAAGGAGTCTAAATGTTCCACAAGTTTTAATCTATAATACAAGGTAGCTATGGTTTACCCATTTAAACTCTATTTACACATTGTTATGGTTTTCTATATAGTAATGGCTAAGAACCCAATCTTGTATCACTACTCTCACTCTAAAGTTACCAATTCAAGTTTTATGCCCATTGACTATATATATATATATATATATATATAAATTATTGTAGTTATAAGAGAAATCTGTCACAAAATTAAAAAGTTTAAAATAAAATCCCAATTTAATTTGTTACATAAATCAAGTTTATGAACCCTCCCGAGTTCTGTTATAAAAGGTGAACAAATAAAAATCTGCTCTAAAAATATATTTATTGGCATTGACCGATGCCCATATAAAAGTTATATTATCTATGTTCAAGTTTTTAACCTCCAAATTATAAATTTGTTATCCGGTTAATAGTTAACTAACACTTTAGTTACTATTTTAGGTGAATAATCATCTATCTCCAACCTCAACCGTAGTTTTTTAACTAAATTTCCAACACCACAAAATTATTATTTACTTCTTTTAGATTCATACCTAACACCACTAACTAAATTTCCAACACCACAAAATTATTATTTACTTCTTTTAGATTCATACCTAACACCACTATATTACTTTTAAAAAACTATATGAGATGGATTTTTAATTCCCTGTGGGTCTCAAGGAGATATATATATATATATATATATATATATATTTAGTGGAGATTTTCAATCACTCAAATGGCTTGGTAAAAATGGGGCGACGTCTCCATTGTATAATTGTCTATTCAAATTTATATACTGCGAAATTATATAAGCCCATCTTGATTTTATAATTTTATACAATCAAACTAATTTATTATTAATTATAGCACAAGATATTATATATGCCTTTATCAAAGACTAATCAGTTTGAACATTCAAAAAGAGTCGATTCTAAGGTACGTGACGGAATGCTCACAGTAGATAACATCACGGTTGATTTCCTAACTGACATATAGTCATGGTAGATATGATAGTAGGTATATATGGTAGTTGGTTTATATCTTAGAATGCAATAAAGTCAAAATTCACCATAAACACTATAACAATATTCTGTAGATCATCATTTTTGCAAGTAAAGCTTCAATCAAACAATACATATTTGTAATAATATTTTCTTGTTTACAATACAATACTTCACCATATTCCATAGCGTAGGCCCAATAAATGCAGAAAATGCAGTCCTTTTCTTCATCCATTTATAGTTTATAGAAAGGGAATAGTTTACAGTCCAAATTATAGAAAACACAGTCTATTTGTAGTTTATTTCTTCACAATCCAGATTATGCAGTGCGACCCAGTGTATTAAAATGACCAATCAAGTCAATAGATGGCATAACAATCAATTTACATTCCTATCTGGGAAATTAGTTTCACCATTTATCTTATACATGAAGGGGCTGGTCTTTAACGAACCTATAGGTGATGAGTTTGTCCATGCCCAAGCTCGATCATGTGTTTGTTTTGGGATGGGTCTGTTCGTGGGAGAATCCACTAATTCATCAAGATGGTTTCGGTCCAACACAAACCCATGTATGAAACCTGCTATGACCAAATAGAATCTTCAGAAAGCTTCTTTATTCCTTCATACTCTTTCCCAGATGTTTTCTAAACCTTTGGAACACATTCTGAACACTTGTATAATTCTTCCTTGGCCAATCACAAGCATAGAGAAGATCTACTTACATGAAAAGAGATATGTTGATGACCTCTTAGAGTCTTTTACAACAGAGATACAATACTTATAAAGTGAATTACATTATAACATGATCCAATTCAGATAAAGTATAATGTTATTCTTTGACAATTAGCCAAGGAGGATAACTCAATCCAATGTTTAAAACTTCTTAATCGGTACCTTAAATTACTGAATTAAAGGGAAAATAATTTCACATGAGTATGCTAATTTTCCTTAATCTTACTTGCATAGAGATTCAAAACTTTTGTTTGAGTGTATTAAAAGGTTAGAAGACTCTGAATTTTGTCTTTCACCATTTGTTTGATCAATTTAGAGGGAATGAAGAAATACCTTGGCAACTACAGGAAAATATTGTTTGATCTATTTGGAAAGAATGAAAACATACCTTAACAACTACAAGAAAATATTGTAGGTGGATCCCCTTCTTTGTCATGGGATGGTGGTGTCACTTCCGATAGAAATAATGTAAGAGAATCTAGCTCTTTCTATGATAACCTTGCTTTTGCTACTTCTAATTATGGTGTTGTCTTCTAGTGCATCTCTCCATGATGAAGCTTAAGTTGTCACTAAGTAGCATTCTGCTCTTAGCATTGGTAAATTTAAGAAGGTGAATTTAAGAAAGATACAAAACGTGTTTGATACAAACTGATTCCACCAATGGGATATGCAAATGGATCAGTTGACAAGCATAACCAGGGTAATATCACTCCTATTGAGTCAGAATTTAAAACTCTAAATTCATGAAATTTCTTTTTTATCTCTTTATTTTTTGCAAATATGGTATATTATGATTCTCGCTACATTTTTGCTATATTCTCAATTTTGATATGTTTTTTCCTTGCTACATTTTCTCCTACAATGTTATGTCTCTGCTATGTTTTCTTCTACTCTGTTATCACCACTACATTATCACATAGAGCCGATTCTAGACATAATAAAATTCTATTTTAAAGTATACAATCACTCTTGCAATAAGTGACACTTGGATAAAAGTTTCTGCTTAAAAATAACCAATCCCATTGACCAATTGCGAGTAGATTGACACCCCTGTTAGTTATTAAGATTGTATATTAGTATAATTTCAATCACTATCAAATTAGGACACCTAAGTTTAAAGACCAAATTAAGATTCCCCAAATTAATTTTTATGGGTTACTCATATCCGTACAGTGCTGGGTATTGATGAGCTTGCTAAAATTTTACACAAACATTCTGAAGCATACTTGTTAACACCTCTTTTAGCAGCTTCTAAATTGTGTAAAGAACTAGATTAATGTGTGGTTTGATGCCTTGTCAACCACTTCTATTAAGTTTATGTTTTCATTGAGTAAATTTTACTGTCATAGATTAAATAAGACTTAAATTTATATATTCTCCCAGGTATTTACACCATATATTGAAATGCCAAGCAAAAGACCCAAATAAATGTGATGTTATGTTGAAATCTGCTAGAAAAGTATGAAATATTAACCAGAATTATAACACCCTACTCAAATATGTATTTTTATGGTTTATAAAATCGTATAGTGCCTATCCTTTGCATAACAATACTGGGATTATATAATATACTTTACTAGTTTAATTCGCTGTATTCTCTATGGGCAATGTCTATCTGATTTAAATCTGGTTATATTATATATATATATGATAGATGATAAAATCAAAACTTGTAGTTTTATAAATTTAGATATAAGACAATACTATTTTTTCTCCTATATGGCAACACAAGATATCAAAATTGGATTTAATATTATTATCCACCATTTAATAATATTATTCCACTCACATCAACAAAACATTGAATTTTAATACACCACCTAACATTTAAATTCTCTTATTGATCTTTTGTACTTCTACAAGTTACGTCATTTCTTCTTTTCTCTCCAATGCATAGGCTATGCAAATTATCTTCATTCTTTCTCTTCAAAAGAAAATATATGCTAAATTCTTTTCCAAATTTTTGTTTTATCTTTTTTTTGTTTTTACTAATTTTTAGATATTTAATTATTTTCTTATTTTTAATTTATTTTTCTTTTTTTAAAATTTTACTAATTTTCTCTTTTTCTTAAAAAAAGTAATTCCCTTTTTATATTTTAATATAAAATTCTAATTTCATATTAAACATATTTAACAATTAATTATGCTTTAACAATTTAATGGTAAAATAATAAATAATAATTTGTATTAAATTTTACCTTTATTAAATTTTTCTCTGTGTATTAATGACATATTAAGCTAAACACACAAATAAATTTATTCTCTATAATTTACCAACTCAAAAAATCATGAAAAATAACAGTTTAAACAAATACCAAAAGCAATTATTTTTTTAAATATATTTTCTACTATAACTAATTATTGTGGTGTGTGTAGTGTTTTGTTAGCTCTCTATCAACCTACAATATCTCCATATATATCATCCTTTCTGATGATACTCTTCCTCTGATATGCTTGAGAGAAGAATTATCCTGCATCCACCTCACAACACAGAGAATTAAATCATATCATATGATAATCATAAGCAACAATATATAACTAAAATATTTTATTAATATGTTTAAAATATAATCCATATACATTAATCAATGCATAGTAAACAATCATGTATCATTATCTAATTAAGCAACATTTTATTATCCGTAAATAACATAAATCTCAATCTTAATTATAAAATATAACCAATATCATGTGTATCTACTACAACCATTTATAAATAATTAAATAGGTAACTTAGCAAGAAATTCAGATGTAACATCCTTCCCTCTAAAACTAGTCATCATTTCAGATACTCTTATTCAAATACATGTTCTAAAATAAAAATATTGTTTAACTAAAAATAACATAACATATAGTATCTAATCAAATAAATAATTATGAAAATCTCCTAAAAAATTTATCATAGTCCTCCCATGTAGTGTTATCTTCAAAGTATTGGTCCCACTAGACCTTACAATGTGACATCTCTCTATTATGTAAATAAATTTTGCATATGTCAATTACCTTAATTAGTTCTACTATGACCACCTCAGGATCTAGAACCGACAAAGCATTGCAATTTAACATATGAATATGATCAACTATATATTTATTAAGATATGAAACATAGAATACATTATGTAGAAGAGCTAGGGATGGTGACAATATAAACCTATACATAAAAAGATTGACCACTTCTAAAACCTTGAAGAGTCCCACATATCTTGATGATAATTTCATAGACTTCTTAAATTTAATTGAACTTTTCTGTAGTTTTACCCGTAAAAATACTTTATCACCTACTACGAAGTGCTTTTTAGTTCTCTTCAGATATGCATAACTCTTTTGTATATCATTAGCCTCGATCAATCTCTACCTAATCAGTCTAACTTGCTCTTCCATCTCTAAGAGCATCTTGGCTCTGAAGACTACCCTGTCTTCTAATCTATCCCAACTAATAAGTGTACTGCACTTTTTCCCATAAAGTGCCTCAAATAGTGCTATCTTTAATGCTGATTGGTACGAGTTATTATATGTAAAATCAACCAATGGAAGATAATCTTTTCACTTATACTATTGATCCATGCAATATATTTGAATAAGATCCTTAAGCACTTGATTGATTCCCTCAATCTGATCGTCAGTCTTTAGGTGATAAGTTATACTGAAATTAAGCTATGTACTCAAAGCTAAATTTAGAGTCATCAAAAACCTTAAAGTCATTTTCAAATCATGATTTGAAATAATCTTCTCTGGGAACCCATTCAACCTATACACTTACTTTATGATTCTCTTTGTAAAGGTAGATGCATCATCTATCAAATTATCAGTTACAAAGTGAGCCACCTTGGTTAGTTTATCAATAACTACCAAGATCATATCATGTCTATTTCGTGACATCGGAAATCCTTGAAAAAAATCTATACTAATCACTTGCCATTTCTATTTTGGAATATCATGTGGATATAATAATTTAATTGGATGTACTTGCTCAACTTTCACTTGCTGACATTCTAGGCAACATGATACATAATTTGATACATCTTTCTTGATTCCTTTCCAAAAATATAGTGGTCTAAGCTTTGCCATGAGTTTGGTTACACTTGGATGTCCTAAATAAGAGGTATCATGCAATTCTTTAAGCACTGTGAACCATAGATTTTGTTGATCTAACACATACATTCATCTATTGTAACATAAAATACCATCACTCTCTAAACTGAATCTTTTATACTAAAGATTATGAGCATTCTCTGATATTGCCTTTTTGACTTGATCATAAAATTCATCTCTTAGAGAGTACTCAATCACTTGATACCTGAAGGTACTCTTGATAGTAGCTATAAGTGCCATATACCTTCTATGACTAAAGGCATCAACTACTCTATTCTCTTTGCCTTTGATGTAACTGATATCAAAATCATAGTTAGACAAAAACTCAAGCCAACATCTCTGATGATCATTCAAATTAGGTTGGATGAAAATATACTTGAGTCTTAAGTTATCCATTTTGAGTTAAAAAGTTTTTCCCAACAAATAATGCCACCATACATGTAAATCATGAGCAATCACTACAAGTTCCAAATCATGAGGGGCATAATTCACCTTATATGGATTAAGTTTTCATGACTCATAAGCCACTACTGCTCCATCTTGTATAAGGAGTCCACCTAGTATATCTCTTGATACATCCGTGACTACTAAAAAATGACCATTAGGGTTTGGAACTCTCAACACTGGTGTAGACGTAAGCCTTCTCTTCAACTCCTGGAAAGTTAGTTTGCACTTTTCTAACCAAACAAATTTGTTATTTTTATACTACAAAGAAGTAATTGGGTTAGATATTTTAGAAAAGTTTGGCATGAAATTTATATAATAGCTTGCCAACTCCATGAATCTCTAACCTCATGCATATTCTTTGGTGCTGGCCATTTCATAAGGGCTCTAATATTTCTTGGTTCTATAATAATACCATATGTAGAGATAATGTGTCCAAAATTTTGCACCTATTTTTGTAAAAATACACACTTGGGTAGCTTACCATAAAGCTTGTGCTTCCACAACTGCTGTAGAACTAACTCCAAATGTTGAAGGTGCTCCTCTTCATTATTTGAATAGACAAGAATGTCATCCAAACTAAATAACATAAAGTGGTCAAGATAATCTCTAAACACACTATTCATGAGATTCATGAATGCTACTAGAACATTAGTTAGTCCAAACGGTAACATTGTAAATTCATAGTGCCCATATCAAGTTTTGAATACTATTTTCAAAATGTCCTCATCCCAAATCTTTAACTGATGGTATCTTGCTCAAAGATTAATCTTACAAAATATTTTTATTCTGTTAGGATTGTGGAGCTAAAAGCTTCACTGATGCAGACATGGAGGAGGTTGCAGAATGAGTTGCTGAGTGTCAGAAGTGTTTGGCGTTGGTCTGGCCAACCGGCGTCGGCAGGGTAAGACAGGAAGGCAACCGACGTCGGTCATATATCGGCCGGCGTCGGCGACCCCAGGCGGACAGGGACCGACGTCGGTCGCCTGTGTGGTTCGACTGCGAGCTATTTATAGGCAGTTAGCTAACGAACCAAGAGTTTGCATGATGAGTGCTAATTTTAGACTCATAGCTGCGGATCTAATTATTGTAATTAGATGTCTAATCATTGTTTGGATGAGATCTATATAATAGACTCATGGTTGTATTGGAAAAGTGTGCTAAGGAGTAAGAGAGCATAATTATAAGCTCCTTCTGTGTGTGAGGTAGAGCAATGGTGCGTTCCTCCTAGTGCCACAGTACCAGGTGTGTTGGTGCTGGATTGGAGAGCCAGCTGGGTTCTTCAAGAGTGTAGGATCTTGGTCACAGTTGCATGGCCTATATAGGAGATCTACATGGTAAGTAAGATCGTTGATCTGCAGGTGTATGTGTGTGCAAGGTCGAGGTTCACAGGTGAATAGAACCATTGTTTGATTTGCAGGTGTGCAAGGTCATATAGACAGCAACACAACAGGGAGCAGTATCAGGCAGGATCTACTTGGAGTACAGGTGTGTACTCGGATAGAGCAAGAGGAAGGCAAGGGAGTTCCTTCCATAAGTATGGTCTGTTGAATTGCAGGTTGTTGCAGATTCATGGGAGATCTACTTGAAGTACCTTGAGTACTTGTGGAGCACGTGGAGTGCTTGTGGAGTACGTGGAGCACTTGTGGTGTGCGTGGAGCACGGGAGGTGAACACCAACTCTGTATTTGAGTTGGGTGTTGGGACCTGTGAGAGGGAGAGCTTTGGGGAGAAGAATTACTGTTCACTTGAGGCGTGGGAAACCTCTGTAAGGTGGTGGAGAAGAAGTGGCATCTTCTTTATTGTATTCTTTTCTGTATAAAGTGTTAATACAATTTGGTATTGTCTCTCATATGCTGTGTTATTCTGAATTCTAGTTACTTGGTGAATCTGGTTAATTTCCGCATATTAAGTTGCTTGGTTTAGTAATCAAATTGTGTGCTTCCGGTTTTACATCCTCCCAACATATTCCTTGTATTTGATCGAAAAGATTATCTATACGAGATAGTGGATACCTATTTTTGATGGTTGCTTTGTTTAACAATCTGTAATTAATGCATAGTCGAAGGGTACCATCCTTCTTCCTTACAAAGACAACCAATGTAACCCATGATAACACATTTGGCCTAATAAACCCCTTAGCTAAAAACTCTTGAAGTTAATCCTTTATTTCAACAAACTCTGTGGTTATCATCCTATATGATACATTAGACTATGGTTCTAAATTAGGTATAATGTTGATAAAAAAATTAAACTCAGTCTAGGAGGTAAACTCGATAACTCTTCTAAAAACACATCAGGATAATCCTTAATAAATGAGTAATCATCAATATATGGTTCTCTAAGTTCCTTCATTTCATTTATCTTGATGATAAATGCCTAACACTTTTTTCCTTAAACCTTTTTAAGTTGTATAGCTGAAATTTGCCTAAGCTTCAACTCCCTCTTTTCACTTTGAATTTGGGTTTGATTCTCGAAATCATCAAGACACTCAACCTTATTTAAGTATAAGCCAAATTTGGCTTTATGTTTTATGAGCCAGTTAACTCCCAAGATCTTATCATATGATCCTAGAGGTGCTACATATAAATCCACAACTATTGTGAATTCAGGGAACCTAATCTTTGCTTTGACTAAACATCTATCTACCATGATTTTTGCATCATTATTATACTATAATTACCATGCATTTTCCATTACACTAGATCTTATAGAAAACTTACTAAACATTTTAGGAGTTATAAAACATTCAGTGGCTCTTTTATCTATTAAAATAGAAACTAGATGGTCAAACAAAGTACTTGATAGCTCAATGGGTAGTGTTTGATACTTGACCTATCGATTATCGACTGTTGCATGAATCCATCACTGGAAACCATCCTATTGAGGATTAGGTCCTTTGGCCTTTGACTTTTCCTATGGAAAATCATAAGTATAATGATCCTCTCTACAAATTAAACACCCTCCTGGTGGTCCTTTTTTAAAATTCTGTTGGTTACCCTTGAAACTATCCTTGTATCCATTGCCCTATTTATTGTTAATTGATCCATTGTTGAACTTAGCATTCTAATTCTAAAATTATTTCCTAGAGTCTCCACTTCTCTAATTCCAATTATTCTTCTTGAAGTTTGAACTAGAATTGCCAAACCTCTTCTTGAATCTATCCTTAGCCTATGAAAGAGACTTCAAATTCTGCTCCTACTTGGCTGCCTTCTCAAAGACCTAGTCCATGGTGGAAGGTCCATGAACATCTATCTCTCCAACAATATGAGGCCCCAAAGATATAATAATTTTTTTTTAATCTAAAACTACTTATCTCCCTGATATTAAAGAACATACTTCAGTAGTTTAGTGAATTACTTCCAGTATTCATTCACTGACATGTCACCCTACTTTAAATTCTAAAAATATGTAAGATTTTGATCAAAATATATCTATGAAAGCCACTATGATCTAAATAAAATCATAAATTGATTCCAAGTGGTGGTGGTTGAATTCAGATTCATTTTTAACTTTTTGTTGGCTCACCATGTAGTTGCCTTGTCGACCAACTGGTATTCTCTCCAAACCACCTTGGTGACCTTAGAGTAGTTTCATATTTTAAAATAATTTTCCATCTTTGTCAACCATGCCTCATCTCCATCACCAAAAACAGTTCTATCAAACTTAGGTGGATTCACCTTCTTTATGTCTCGAGCCAACTCCTTAACAACTTGGGCTCTAACATCCTACAAATTTTCCTTCTCAATTAGATGCTCTTTAGGTTTGTCTTATTGATCAATTCCTCTATGGCCACGAACATCCTATTTTAGAGCTAAATTATGATCTTTGGTCTCATTCATGACTACAAGAAGTTGATCCATCTTTATTGACTGCTCAATAGTAAATCAACTAAAATCAAATGGGGGGTTGATATCATCAACATTTGAAGGAGCCTCCCCAGAAGCTCTAGCTTTCACCATTCTTTATATGAATAAAAATATATAAAAATATTAGTGGATTCATTAGGTCTTAGAGTTTGAGTTGTAGCTCTGATACCACATGTAACATCCCTGTTAAGATCTAACTTGAGATACTTATTTTTTTAAAAATAAACACATTTGTAAAAGTAGACTAAATCTCATGAGTCTAATAGAGATAATAGAAGTGTTTACATGCAATCATGACAACAACTCATATTACATCATAAAATATGGATCTCTAATATCATGTGAGAATGACAACTCAAAATAGAAATTAATTATAACATTTTAACTCAACTCATCTAAATACACTAAAACCACTGTCAATGTGCATCAATATACAATTACAATCTTTCATGATAATTTTACACTAATAAGTACAATATAATACAATGTACAAATAAGATAGTTACTATGAAGCATAGTTATTAAAGTTCAAGTGTTTGTGGCAATCTCAAGTGTCATCTTGATAAGTAGTATTATTGTGGGGAGGGAGAGCATCATCCGAGCACTTTTTCACACCAACAATAGGTCAATGATCCCCCACACTATCCCATCAAGGAATAACTCTCCCTTCATAGATGTGTAGATAGTGACGGTGTATAAAATCAAAAAGATTAGCAAATACTCATGTGTTGTATGATTTCAAACTAACTAAACATGCAGTGTATCATAGAAAACTTGATCTATTACAAGATATCGCACATACATGCAAGTCATATTCATAAAATGATATTGTCTCACTAAACATACTTTGTCTAAAATTTTACAAATAGTAACATAAAAGTGATCTATAGATCTATAAATTTTATGCATACCAATTGATTAGACTGCCTTCATCTAACATTACAATGCCAGTAAGTCAGTGAAGTCCGTCTCACTTCTTACTCCACATTAGCAATGTAGATTAGTCAAGTACAATTCAAACACAAGATTCAACAACTTATATCCTACTAGCAAATGCATCACATGACATGCTAAACATATAAGTAATAACAACATACATTTAAATTTGTCAAACATATTCATGAATTTTTTATTTTATTTTATCCCATAGTAGAAATAATGATTTTAAATATACCATCCAGCTAAACATACAATTGACTATAACACTCAAGTAATATTATTTATTTTCAATTAGCTACACCCTATGACAACCTATATTATCATAGTCCAATGTTTAACCACAACTACTAAGTATGAAAATTAACTTATAAAGTAGTTAAGAATACATGGAAACACACATTGTATATAATAGCTAGAAAAACTAAAACTTTGTTTTTCTCAAAAACATAAAATGTCCAGTTTATAAATTAGTTTATTATTGGAGTTTTATAAGCAATCATTTGCTAAACTATTTTATTCAATTCTTTCATTTTACGATTAATATTTTCCTTAAGAATACTAACTAAAAAAGACTACCTCAATTTTCTAATTATACTAATATGTAGCTCAACGTCAAATTTCGCATGATAATTTTTCATGTTTTAAGGAGTCTAAAAGTTTTGCAAATTTTAATACACAATACAATGTAGATATGGTTTACTTGTTTTAACTCCAATTACATATTGTTATGGTTTTTTATACACTAATGGCTAAGAACCTAGTCTTGTATCACTACTCTCACTCTAAAGTTACCAATTCAGGTTTTATGCCCACTGAAAATATAACTCTATTATTGTATAAGAGATTAAATTAGACTCAGATTTATATATTCTCCTAGGTCTCTATATCATATATTGAAATGCCAAGCAAAAGATGCAAATAAATGTGGCGCTATGTTGGAATCTGCTGGAAAAGTATCAAATATTAACCAGAATTATAACAACCTACCCAAATATGTATTTTTTTTATGGTTTATAAAAATCGTACAATGTCTATCCTTTGCAAATCAATACTGGGATTATATAATATACTTTACTAGTTTAATTAACTGTATTCTCTATGAGCGATGCCTATATATATATATATATATATATATATATATATATATATATATGTGGCCGATGATAAAATCAAAACTTGTAGTTTTATAAATTTAAATGTAAGGCAATACTACTTTTCATCTTATATGGTGGTGCAAGTTATCTAAATCGGATTTAATGTTATTATCCACTATTTAATAATATTATTCCACTCACATCAACAAAATATTAAATTTTAATACACCATCTACCATTAAAATTTCCTTGTTGATCTTATGTGCTTCTTCTTCTTCTTCTCCACACTACGTCCTTTCTTCTTTCCTTTCCAATGCATAGGTTATGCAAATTATCTTTCATTATTTCTCTTAAATAGAAAATAGATTGTAAATTATTTTTCAAATTTTTGTTTTATCTTTTTTTGATTTTGTTAATTTTTAGATCTTTAATTCTTTTCTTATTTTTTTCTAGATTTTTTTTTTAAGTTTCAATTTTTATCTTTTTCTTTTTAAAAATAATTTTTTTTTAATATTTTAATATAAAATTCTAAATTTATATATTTAATTATGTTTTATCAATTTAATGATAAAATAATAAATAATAACCAATATTAAATTTACCTCTATATGTATTAGTGACATCAAGCTAAACACACAAATAAATTTATGATCTATAATTTACCTATTTAGGTAATTATGAAAACTAATAGTTTAAACAAACACAAGAAAGAATCATTTTTTTAAATGCATTTTCTACCATGACTAATTATTGTGGTGTGTGTAGGGTTTTGCTAGCTCTCTATCGACCTACATCATTTACATCATCTCTGATGATGCTCTCCTTCCGGTACATTTAATGGAATAATTATCTTGCATCTACCTTATAACACATAAGTAATTAGATCATATCACATAATAATCATAAGCAATAATATATAACTAAAATGATTTATTAATATGCTTAAAATATAATCTACATATAATAATCATTACATAATAAACAATTATGTATCGTTATCTAACTAAGCAACATTTTATTATCTTAAAATAACATAAATCACAAGTTCAATTAGAAAATATGACCAATATCATGTGTATCTACTATAACCATCTATAAATAGTCAAACACTTAACTTAACGAGAAATCAAGATGTAACAACTTCTTCACTTGTCTCTTTGTCTTTCTTTTTCCTTTTCCACTTCTTTTTATCTTTACTTGAGTTTTACATAATTGTCAATTTATAAATAAATATTTTTCCTTATGCATATGCTAATAATGTAAATTTTTCAATTTAACATAAGGAAAAGTTAAAATACAAGGTTGTATTAACCATTGCTTATTATAGAGAGGCCATGGGAGGATATTAGCATTGGAATTTTTCATAATTTCATAGAACATAGAGAGGACTCGATTCCATATTTGTGATTGTGTATAGATTTTAGAAGATGGCACATATTTTTTAATTGTAAGATGACAAGTGACATGACACACATTGCATGATCCTTTTTCAAGGAAGGCGTGTGTTTGCATGGATTACCATGCAACATAGTATCAGATAGAGATGTGTACTTTTTCAAAATATTTGGAGAACATTATTGAAGAAGTAGAATACCAAGCTACAATTTATTTCAATATATCATCCTCATATAGATGGACATGAATAGGTAGTCAATTAAAGTCTTTGTACCCTGTTTTAATGTTTGATCGAAGAAAATTATAGAACATGGGATTCAATTATGGCATAGTTATGTTTGCTTATAACAATTTAGTTAATATGAGTATTATAAAGACACCATTTCAGATTATATGGGTTAAATCTAAGAGTATTCAAAAATTACATGTCATCATAAATAAACAAAGGAAGAGTGTTAAAACAAAACATTTTCCCTAAAATATGCAAAAATTACATCAAAAAATGTGCAAACATTTGGATAGAAGTAGTGTGTAGTAAATGTAATGCACATATGTAAAGAGAAGAGAAGTGAAATATCAAGGTGAGAGACTTAGTCTTAGCACAACTAAGGAATGAAATATTTTCAAATGGAACTTAGGACAAGTTAATGGAAAAATGTTGGGCCATGTAGAGTGTTGTGCAAATTTATGACAAATTATGCATGAGACTGAGTTACTTGAAGGGATAGACATATCACATATTTTAAATGTGGAAGATTTGTATTTGTATCATGGATGATAGAGTAGTAAATACATAAGTGTAGATTTTGAATAATTTGATTGGAGAGAATAAATGCCTTTATAAAAAGTGCATAAGGAATAAGAAAGGGTAATTGGTTCTAGATTCAATAACAAAACGTGCTACAGAGAATATAAAGAATATATAAGGAATTGAGGATGTGACATGGATAAGTGCATCATAAGCTATACAACAAGGAATATTAATAGTATATATCTTATAAGTCACATGAGCATGAGCTTGTGTTTATTTTTATTACTTGGGGAGCATGATTAAAGAGCATTCAGGGTCACTAGTAAACCTACATCAACCAAAAATACATAGTCTAACACTTAGTCAATTTTTTTTTTTTTTTAAAGTTTTACATGAGTCTTTATTTGTAAAATATATTAGTGTTGTTTTCCACCACCTTTGCATGCATGCCAAATATATATAATGTTTGTGCATCTTTTTTTTGCATCCATTTGTTTTTTAATCTTTCATGTAGCCATGAAGGTGCACACAGTTGTAGTTCATGTTTAAATTTGTTTGCATAGCTTTGTGTGAGTATGCTTTATAGGTTCTTGTTTGGTTTAGTTTCAATTCAAAATTTTCGTGCATAGAATTAAAGTTGAAGTCTTGCAAGGTTATGACTTTGGCATAACTTTTCTTGTGTATAACTTGTTTTAGGTGTATATGTTCTCAATGTGTTATGGGTGAAGAATCAAAGCAACTCCCAATCATTTGCATTTAATACCCTCAATTATGAAATTTTGTAGATTTGATTAATGTCACTTTGTGATGTGCTTCATTGTAATGCCTTATATTATGATATGTTAAGATGCATTGGAATTACAAAAAATATTTAATGTTTGTGGTGCGCAATGATATGTTACATATATTTAATGTTGGTAGTGGGTTGTTGAGTATTATTGTAAGTAGGTGGGTCTTGTACATATATAAACATGCCCCTATGACTGAGACAACCAATCATCAAACTTAAAGATAGTATATATTATTCTAATAAATAGCTATACTTTTAAACACATTGAGTTAAAAGGCATAAATTTGAGGATCTAAAATTATAAAATGTCTCATTCAAAATTATTGTGTTAATTTCATTGTTTGTGCAAAATGTATTTCTAACTATTGAAATCTAATAGAGAACCAAGTTTTATTACTTGATGTTGTTGGGTAGTTTTGAAAGCAACATAGTCTAAGACATCTCTTCATTAAAATTCTTAACCATAACTACATTATGTATGAAGTTATGAATATGTGATTTTATCAATTCTTACAATTTTATGTTAGAATCATAATACTTAAAATTTAAGATAAAAAAATATTCAAATCTATCACATACAAAGTTTACAATATCAAGAAAATTGTAACTAAAAAACTTATATATTTACAACTTGAGAAAAAACATTGCAACACCCAACACCCTAAATTAGACACATTTCAATGATAACTTTTATTATGCTGCATGTACTTCAATCATAAATGGTGGCCATAAGAAACCATTCAATGCCATATGCTGATAAAATATTTGTGTTAAACAAGTAAGTTGAATGACCTTTATGCCGATGAGTCATATTAAGAAACATTAAATCAATTTGATATTTGGTAATATTTTTGTTTAGTCTAATTTGTTTTTATAAGAAATATAATATATTATAAATTTATATTTACAAATTCTAATAATGTAATTTTAAATTTAAAAGTAACATATTAAAATCAAAAAATATAAATTAAATAATGCAATTGTAAAGTTAAAACACATAAATTTGTATAAATTATTATGTACAAATAAATCTCAAATACTAGATTTAATATAAGCAGAAAAAAATATAATTAAGTCAGGAAAAAAAGATCATACAATTAAAAAGATTATAATTTGATTGGTGAGGATGAAGGTTATTTATATCCGTCCACTTAGATACAAATCCTTCTAGATATTCGGAGAATTAAGTAGTTAAAATTAGGATGGTGTCTTGGATAATTTTAATGGTGTAGATGCCCCTTACTCATAACTACTTAACCAAAAATACTCACCAATTCAAATGTATGTTTACTCAACATTATAAATCTGCCATATATTTATTTCCTAAAAATAAACAGAGATATAATTTAATGATTCCATATAATACCTTCAAACATATCAAAAATAAAAATAAAAAAACCCATACAAATTGATAAATATTACAACAAAAGACCATAAAAAAATTGCTGTCACTATCATCTCTAAGCATTGAAACAAAAAAACCATAAAGAAATACTCACCCTATAATCTCTGAGAATTAAACTGATTGTAAATCCCATTTCACGTTTTATGTTACCCAGAGATCTGTCCACATTCTTCAAGATCATATTCGTATTGCGCAGAAACAAAAACAAAGCAACAAAAGAAAAATTACAAAGTCCTCTATGTTTCATTAGCATTGAGAGGTTACAAAGCAAATAATATACGTTTTTCTATATTGCATACCCTAACTTTCTCCACTTATAAAATTTTCATTACATTTTTTTCTTTTTAATTTTCTTTTGAATTTCATGTTATATCCAAATACGTTCTAGAGCACGAAGATCCCATGGAAGTTTCAATAATGCACGAACATTCCCATCCATGTAGCTGCATGGCCAGGAGCACGGTTAAAAATTTCAAACAATGAAGTAGCTCAATATTATAGAATACTATTTATCTCATTTAAGGCTTGATCAGAACAGTGCCGTAACATATTTATTATTCTAGGAGGATTTTCCATATTTGAAGCAGAGTTTTTGATTAAATAGATTTTTTTTTAGATTTCAGCTTACTTGTTAACAACCTCTTTAAAATGGATAAATCACAGACGTCGGAGAATCACTTTAGGCTCTTAATTTAAGTAGGAATATGTCACACCCAGGGAATAACTCCATGTTAAAAGAAAACATGAAAGGACTGTAAAACAAAATTCCTTAAATGACATAGTAAATCAAAGGTAAAAAAAAAGCAGAGGCAGAGGAGAAGATAGACATGCAGAGACTTGAATTGCCACAGAATTTACTCTCAATCTAACAAGGCAATCTAACAAGACAATGCATGTGCATCTACAGATGTGGCAGAACTTACTTTCAATCCAACATGACAAATGCATATGCAGATGCAGCAAAACTTACTCTCAATCCAACAAGACAATGCATGTGCATATGCATGCACGGCAGAACTTACTTTCAATCCAACAAGACAATGCATCTTCATATGTAGATACGACAGAACTTACTTTCAATCTAACAAGACAAAATATATGCATGCGTGGCAGAACTTACTCTCAATCCAACAAAACAATCATATATGCATACACAACAGAACTTACTCAATCCAACAAGACAATGCATATGCATGTGTGAAAGAACTTTCTGTCAATCCATTAAGACAATGCATATGCATGTGTGAAAGAATTTTCTCTCAATCTAATATCGTCAATACATATGCAGATGTCGTGCAACAGAACTTAGTCTCAATCCAACAAAACAATACATATACATGTGCATATAAATTTACTCTCAATCTAACATTGTCGATAGGTATGCAAAAGTGATTTTCCAAAAGGTTCAACAAAATCTGCAGAACTTACTCTTAATCCAATAAGACAATGCATATACATGTGAGGCTGAATTTACTCTCAATCCAACATTGTCGATGCCTATGCAGAAGCGATTTTCCAAAAAGTCAAACAAAACAATGCATATTTAAAAAGGGCCCAACCAGGTTCGAACTGGTGACCTCTTGATCTGCAGTCAAATGCTCTACCACTGAGCTATAGGCCCCTGGTGATATAAGCTGTTGCACATTAATGAAACAAAAAATATAACAATATCAACAGGGTTTTGTAGGGTTTATCGTGAAAACAATAGAACGAAAGGTTAAAGTGCAGGGGTCAAATCATTGGAAGGCCGTGGTCAGTAGATTTCTACAGCCTGTCATCGTCCTTAACAATTTTGTTCAGTAGATTTCTACAGCGGGCATACTATTGGTCATTAGATTTCTACAGCCTGTCACCGTTCTTAACACTTTTGCTTAGTAGATTTCTACAGCGGGCATACTATCTTTGGAAGGTGGTTCTTAACACTTTTGGTCAATAATGTTCTACAGCCTGCTGCCATACTTAAACCTTTGGGTCGGTAGATTTTTACAGCGGGCAAGCTGTTGATAGGATTCAACGTGCTGGTTACAGTCAGTTTTCTGGGACAAGCTCTTGTATACCTTGTAAGGATAATTTTTGCCTTGCTGGCGACCATACATTGCTCGGGCAAATAAAAAGTGACATCCATCTTTGTTGTAAACTCACTGAAATCTACCACAAGAAATATGCTGCTCTATGTGAAATTTCCATCAAAACAGCCATTAAGTATTCAATGGGTTTTGTAACCAATTTACTGTGGTATTAAAAAACCACTTGCATGTGGTCTTATGGCAGCTATAACTACTGAAATAAGTTCCTTTCACAATGTCCTCTCAATACCAACAAAGTTTACAAAAAATTGATGAAAGTTTATCAAATTTGGCACAAGTGGTTACCACCTTCATATTTACATTAACAAACTCACCAACGCTATTCTCTTTCGCTTCCTTGTGTGCAGTGGCAGTCTAAAAAAATGTCTTTCTTTTCCTCTTCTTTTGTGTCTTGACATCCATCTTCGTGCTCTACGAGAGCAATTTTTGCCACAACTTGTAGATTAGCCTCATCTTCAAATTTACATTCATGTATGTAATCATTTGAATGCCTATCTTCCACTTGGTCATCAACCGTGAATGGAGTTTTCCCTTCAATCCTTTCTAATTTATTCTCTTCATTTTTAACCTCTTCACCAAGGACTCCTCCATCCTCGGGATCACACACATTGGTTCCCTCCTCTTTCTCTAGTTCTTCTATGTCAGTTTCATCTTAAGTACAATCCCAAGTCTCAAATGTGTCATCCATCATTGTGCACTCATCAAGTGCATCACCATTTCCTAGGTGTCAACACACTTCTACCATGTTTGTTGTAGTTCCCTGTCTAGCCTAACCTTTGCTTAGGCCTATGATTAAGTATTAATCATGGTTGGACCTATAAACTATTATATATGATTGGAATCATGCTTTGTTTCATGTATCTTTTGATTATTTCATATTGGATCAAAATGAAAGAGATTTAAGTTATGGTTAATGAACATTTGATTATCATACCTTTGTTATATCTCTTCATACCATAGAGGTATTGTGATGAGTCTAGTTTACATATAGGAACTAAGGGTTTTTGGATGTGATCCCTATTTATTATGTACTGGTGATGAGATGAGTTGGTGAGAGTTTGAATTTAGTCCATCAGGTGATTATCCGAGTCAATATGACACAAATAAGATCTCTAGCAGAGAAAAACCACAATGAGCAAGGGATCCTAGCAAGAAATATTATACACATTGTTTCCCTCCTCTTTCTTTAGCTCTTATATAGTAGTTTCATCTTTGGGTACAATCCCAAGTGTCAAATGTCTCATCCATCATTGTGCACTCATCAAATGCATGACCATCTCCTTAGTGGTAACACACTTCCACAATTTTTGTTGTAGTGCCCCACCTAGTCTAACTGCTTAGGCCTATGATTAAGCATTAATCATGGTTGGACTCACTAATTAAGTTATTATATGTGATTAGAATTATGTTTCATTTCATGTACCCTTTTATTATTTAAGATTAGATCCCAAAGAAAGAGATTTAGATTATCATTAATGAGCATTTTATTATTATGCATTTGTTATATTTGTGACGAGTCTAGTTTATGTGCAAGAATTTTGGGTTTCCAGATGTGATCCAAGCTTATTATATATTGATGATAAGATGAGTTGGTAAGAGTTTGAATTTAGTCCACAGGGGATTATTTGAGTCAACATGATGCAAGCAGGATCTCTAGCACATGACAACCACAATGAGTAATGGATCATAGCAAGCAGGATTATACACATTGGTTCCCTCCTCTTTTTTTAGGTCTTCTATAGTAGTTTCATCTTTGGGTATAATCCCAAGTGTCAAATGTCTCATCCATCATTGTGCACTCATCAAGTGAATCACCACCTCCTCAGTGGCAACACCCTTATACCATGTTTGTTGTAGTGCCCCACCTAGCCTAACCTTTGCTTAGGCCTATGATTAAGCATTAATCATGGTTGGACTCACTAATTAAGCTATTACATGTGATTGGAATCATGTTTCATTTCATGTAGCCTTTTATTATTTCATATTAGATCCCAAAGAAAGAGATTTAGATTATGATTAATGAGCATTTGATTATTATGCATATGTCATATTTGTTCATACCATAGAGGTGTCATTATGAGTCTAGTTTATATGCAATAATTTGGGGTTTCCAAATGTGATCCAAGCTTATTATATATCAATGATAAGATAAGTTAGTAAAGATTTGAATTTAGACCATTGGGTGATTATCTGAGTCAACTCGGTGCAAACAAGATCTCTAACAAACAATAGCCACATTGAGCAATGGATCATAGCAAGCAACATTAATGATGATAGTCATCTTGTATATAGTTGAGTTAAGTGGCACATTGACAAATCAACCATAAAGACACCTAGTGTTTTATGATTGGTTAGCCAATTAAAAATGAATATATTAAGTTAAAAGTAGAAAAGATTCACATGAGCACATGGAAATGAGAAAATAAATAAAGTTAAAGATAAGCATATGCTTTATGCCACATGATACAAAAGTAAATCATGATCACCAAATAGACCAACATAAGCCATGTAGTGTTAGCCACAATGGACAAATATTCAACAATGAAAATAAATAAATAATGGCTACTTTAAATATAAAGGTGAATAGAGAAGAAGCCATCAATTAAATGATAAACACATAGGTAAACACCTGGCAATAAATAATAGAAAATAGAAAAGGTGGTCATAGTGGTTGGTCAATATTTAACACACAAGTGGACTGTGTATAGTAGAGAGAAAAGAGATTGTGGAAAGCAACCATAGTCAAGTAGTCATTTTACAAGAACTAAATGGAACAAAGGAAGAAGAGGCCACAAGAAATATTTAATTCAAAATAGTATGGAGATCACCATTTCTCATTCAATGTAACTGACCAAAATGATAGGAAGTGGTTCTAAGATTAAATGGTTGTTCGAACTTTGCTGAGACTAGAAATAATTATATAAACAAGGAAAACCTTAAAGAAAAAGGGTTCACAAATGAAGATAACAATCCAGTTAGTGGGTTCAACTGGTTCAAATGATCAAACTACATAATAAGGGTATGTTCAGTTGGGCTTGAAAAACTTAAAGGATAGATAGAGTGAAGAGTGATAGAGAATTTGTAGTGAAAACATATGATCATTGGCAATGTCATATCCTTACTTGAGGTAAGATATTATTATTACATTTGTGAGCCTTTCCCCCCCTTTTAATTGAAGGATGTGGCTAAACTTAATGATTTGATGATCTTATCTTAATATAGTAATTTTACTTGTTTTGGAAGTTTGATTTTTATACATTTTCCCTTTGGTTGAAGGGTGTGGCTTATTTTGATGATATGTGGGTTTGATTTAATTGTGGAAAATTTTCATTGTATTTGATTGCATTTTATGACAATGGTTAGATTGTCTTGTATATTTTATATTATTCTTCCTTGAATTAATATTTTTACATCCTCTATGATTTCTTTTGAGTGGTTAGATGGAGGAGAAAAATGAACCTTTGCATTACTAGTACCTTTATGTTTGTCAAGTTATATTTCTATGTAGCAAGAGGCCTCTGCTAGGGCATAGGGAAGGTGGTTAAGTCCTATAATGGTGTTTTGGGGGGTTGTTGACTCACGTGGGGTTAAACGTCTTCACCTAACACAAGGCTATTTCTTATTAGCTTGTGATTACATGCCCTTGACAACACTTGGATTTCTAGTAATTATGGGTTTTGGGACCTTGTTTTATGAGACATTCTTTTAACATTTGAATGTTTTATTATGGATTATGATGTTTATGAATTTATATCTATTGATACTTTTGACATCCATTTTGTTGATGGTACTATATCACTCTTGTGATTTATAATTGATCCAATTTATGTATATTAATTTCTCCCTTTTGTGACCCTTCCCTAATTTTAAGCTTATTGGTTAAGTTGGATCAAAATACTGATTTAATGAGTTAAGGTTGTGGTAGAATTTTGGGGACAATGTATCAGACGAATATTCAATGGGTTAAGTTGCGCATATATATTTATATCAACAAAGTAGTTTGAGGATTACTCAATTTCACTTTATGGAGTCTGTGTAAACATCATGAGGGTGGTCTAGTAGAACATAGTACCAAATCCTTTCATCAATATTACTCTTTGTGATTTATAATTGAGATAATTTTTGTATATTAATTTCTCCCTTATGTGACCCTTCCCTGATTTTAAGCTCACTAGTTAAGTTGGATCAAAATACTGATTTGATGAGTTAAGGTTGTAGTAGAAGCTTGGGGACAATGTATTGGGTTAACATTCAATGGGTTAAGTTTTGCACACATAAATTTATATCAACAAATCAATTTGAGGATTCCTTAATTTCATTTTATGGAGTCTGTGTAAATGTCGTGAGGGTGGTCTGGTGGAACATAGTACAAAATACTTTCATCATCTAAGTATATTATCTTACTATTATGTTGTGATAAGAAAGAAAGCTTCAATAATTATGTGCATAGAAGCTTAAACATCCTCTTCCATTCCCTTCGTACTTATAATGTTGCTAGTAAGTCATTAAATCTGTAAATTTAAATAGTGACAAGTTCTATTCTAGAATTTATTCTATTTTGTTTATTTCATTGGGTTAACTATTACCTATGAAATGTTTGGAATGGGTTAATTATATTTAAAGCTATAATACGAAGGTCATAGTAAATATTAATCATATTTTTTATGAGTAATGAAAAGGGTGAAAACAATTGTGGGGGATGTTAAATCCTAACCACCTTGATGCAGGTGTATGTATGTAGGAGTTTTAATTTTGTATTAAATAGGTCATGTCTATCAATAAGAATACTTGTCTAGGATTCACTTATCATTTCTAGGTCAATTAGAGGTATTTCTAGGTTTCCTACCAAAATTATAAATTAAAAAAAAATGAATTTGTTATTAAGCATCTTGAAGGTTTTTATGTATTGTGAAGGTCATGATCCTTTTTGTAAGGGGTCATTAAGGTCGAAGGAAATATTTGAAGTTTTTCTTAAAAATTTACTGATAATGGACATGTTGAACTCAACCAATGCTAAATCAAAGATGAGTTATTTAGTTAGTGATCCACACATAGAGGGAGTCTTGAAACAATTGAGAAAAAGAAGGAAACATGCAAGGTAGTAGAAGAGTGAATGAAGAAGAGAGGAGAAAAAAGAGAAATATAGGTGCATGGAAAACACAATGAGATATAAAACAATAAAAATAAGATCAAGAAGCCCAATATTCTAAGAAAAAAGGGAGAGAAGTTTTGGAAATAATGTTCTGATTGTGTTGTAACATGTTTGCATTAAAATCAATGAAAGAAAGTAATTTTTGAGTTGTATGCCTTAATTTCAATCATTTATTACCTTAAATGTATTCATTTACTTTTAATCATATTTATTTTCTATAAGAATGTTCATTTAGGTTACATGCTTGAGAAACACAATACATGGTTGTTATAGTCAATAACATGGTTTTCATAGTTAGAAAAAGTTGTCTTTTGTCATATTTTTGGATTTAATTAGTGATAAAGTATGTGAAAAAGATAAATAAGGTGTGGAGAGTCTCGTGAAATTAAAGATATTTTAAAATACATGTCAAATTTTAAATATTCTTTAACTGTTAGCTCTTAGCTTGCACACAAAAACTAGGGTTTTTGAGGCACTAAAAACACCATAAATAAAAAATAAACCATAAAAAACTCATTAATTTTTTTAAAAAGGTGTATTAGGATGTATATGAAGTTTTAAAGGTGGTGTCAAATCTTTTGGATGCCCACCATAGAATTTATTCAAGAAACTCAGTTTGTAGACCTAGTTTCTAGGCCAAGAAACAATGTTTTGTCATTTTTTGCATTTTCAATTTGGTTAAAGGTAAACTTAGTTATGGAGAGTTAAAAAAACCTTAAATGATCATGATAAAGGTTATTTAAGTATAAATATTCCTTGTTTAGTTTAATTTCTCTCAATAAGCATTGAAGAGTCTTTGTCAAGTCGAGTTTCCTCTTAAGACAGTTGTAGACATGATCTTCCTTAACCCCTCCATCACACCTATTATATTATGATTTGTGGTAATCAAACAATATACGCCATTACCTAAGAATTAAATAGGTGATCACAATTGCATATTATATAAGGGAAAATTTTACTGAAAATAATAGTTCTAGTTTCTTTTTTTATATTTTTCCTCTTCAAGACCATTTATGATAATCTAGACTTATAACCCCAAACTGGATTGTAAATAATGTTATAAAAAGAATTATTTTAATATATTATAATTAAAATAAAATAATAGTATGGTAATAATTTGGATATACTTCCCACATATTTCATTGGAGAGAAATTAAAACTAGAAAACTTTGAATAATTTGTATTTATTTCTAATTGTTTTTTTTTGGATTTGGACTAGTAATAAGTCCAAATTATTTGAAATGGTCCCATTATACGTAATATAGTATAAAATTGCCTTGAGGTTTTGAGACAAAGCCACTACATAGAAGGTAACCCATGAATATTGAAACTGTAATAGGCCTACTTCTATAGAGGGAAGCAGTTGGACATGGATCCTTGGCCACAACATTAAATTGTGCATCCTTGAATTTAAGGCATGTGCGAAAACCTTAGCATGTGAAACTTTGGCCTAAAATTTATAACTACAAATTATTTTATATGTAGTCCTGAACTGATGATCCTTGTTAGTAGCTATTAATATTTAGTTGTGTGAATTACATTCATAGGCCACTGAACTAATCTTGAACTTTCTATATTCATTGTATCATGACCCTTGTAATGA